>CM077820.1:25670286-25874444 GCA_039720395.1 Liquidambar formosana
AATTCATGGCTGATCAAAAAAAAAAAAAAAAAAAAGGAAAAGAAAAGAAATCAAATTGATGAAATGCTATTTGGAATTTCCACTCATTTGTGATGATGGAATTTTTGAATTTCCGCTCTCATTTTGTGATGCCGGCCCTCATTCTCTTGAATTTCCCTTCAAAATGATGAATTGTGCCTTCAATATTATGTAAAATACAATATAATTGTTTAATTTCCATTTGGATGACCAAAAAGGCCCTTATATTTTCATATTTAATTAAATCTTCCAAGATCTTTCTTAAAAAATCATTGGATTTACTTGATGGATGTTCATTCATTCTCCTTTTTTTTTTTTTTTTTTTTAATTTTAATATTATTTTATTATAATATTATTATTATTTATTTATAATGATTGTCATTGCTACTACTGTTGGTATTAAAGGTTTAAAATGTTTGTTGAGGATGGGAAACCAAGACCCAAAAGGATTTAAAAAGGAAGAAAGAGGCAATCTTAATATCAACAGTTTCTGTAGTTTTGGGCTGCGACAAGAGGCTTTCTATCAAATGTTCATTCTGAGAGAAGGATTTTGGATTCTAATTGTTAGGTTAATTATAGTTTGTTTGCTCAATTGTTTGTCTTAACGGTGTGAATGCCCAATTAGTTTGGGAATCTTAAAAAGTGTAAATGAAATAGCCATGATTTTAAGACAAGGTTGTTTCGAGTTGCTTAGGAATTGAGAAAGCCTCCTTTCTGGAAGTCCTTTTGAAGCCTGTGAGTAAGGGGCCCTAGGTTGCCGAATACTTGAGCTGGGTTAATGACTCTTTTGTTGGAATGTGTATTTGAAAGGAATTTTCATGATTGGGAGTTAGAGGAGACCATGACTTTCTTTGAGAAAATTTACTTGGCCAAACTGGTGCAAGGTTGGGAGGATAGCATCATTTGGACGAAAGGGAGGAATGGTAGATTCTTAGTCAAATCTTTTTTTTTTTTTTTGGACTTCTTTGCTTGGATTGAGTGATAGAGGTTTTTTTCGGTGTCAAGGGTTTGGGTTCTGAAGGTCCCCTAAAAAATTGCCTTCTATGCTTGGGTTTTCTTATTGGGTAAAGTTTTTAACCATTGAGAATTTGAAAAGAAGGGAATTTCAGCTGCCTAATAGATGTGTCCTCTGCAAAGAGGAGACTGAAACAGTTGATCACTTGCTCATTCCCTGCTCAGTGGCTGGGGAAATTTGGGATGCCTGTTTGGGGTTATTGGGGGTACATGGGGTGATGCCTAGAAGGATTCAAGTGGTGGAATCTTGGCGATGCAAAGTTCTAGTAAGATCTCCCTTGCTATTTTGAAGCTTGTTCCCCATTTTGGTGCTATCAGTAGGACTTTTTCTAGTGAAGAGAATACAACACAGGTTTTTGAATTTTTGTTTGTTGGGGATATTTTTGTAATAGGAGACCCCTTATAGAATTCCTAGATTGTCTTACTTTCTAATTTTTCTGTATACTCCCAGTTTACAGGAGCTCTGCTCTTTATTTTCTAACACATTCTTTAACCCTTTAAAAACAAATAAAGGGGAATAGCAATAACCCACTTAGAAGGTTGTTTTAACAATAACTTCATCAAAAGATTTTTTAACTCCTTATCCCCGTAGTTTAATATACTTATTAGCTGGAGGGAAATCTATTCTTAAGAATTCCCATATTAGCCTTTTATAAACCCAAACCCAAACTCACCGTTCTCTCTCACTCCCACGTTCTCCTTCTTTCCCACATTCGCTCCTTCTCTCCCATGTTTTCCCTCTCTCCCACCCAAACCATCAAGAACGACTTCTTCTCCAACGCAACGACCTTCTCTGACGCTGATGACAACCAGATTGTGGCCTTGGGGTCGAATCACACCTTCAAATGGCAATTTTCTCTCCATGGATTAGGTCCATGAATCCTTGGCTGCTGCTCACAAATAATATCATGGTTGCAAGCAACCTCTTTAGTCTTTGAACCACCATGGTAGATGACCATGGTGGTGGTCAGGGTCTTAAAAATCGTTGGTATGGACGATATATCGCCGATATATCGTCGTATCGACACTAAGCGACACGATATCCTCATGCAATATGTAAAACACAAAGTATCGAGAGATATATCGACGATATTGCGATATATCGTCACTTATCGAAGATATCGCGACTAATCGAACTTACCGTCAGTTTTCTGCAGTTTATCGGCGATATTTGGTCGATATACCCGTCGATATATGGACGCTATATCGTCGAATATCATCAAGGCAGCCTGCTTTCAGTTTGTTCTTCCCACCGGCATCCTTGCCACCATCACAGAAGAAGAAGAAGAAGAAGGAAGAAGAAGATGACGAAAGGCTAACATACCTGCTAGGCTGGCCATGCCATCGTTGTCGTCCATTGGTCATCGTCGAACCCCCTAGGCTGCCTGCTTGCCTCCCGCCTCTAATTGCTTAGCCCTTTTTTCCTTTTTGTCGGTGGAAGGAGGTCCTAACCTATTTTAATTACCTCTTTCCCTTTTGTTTGTCTCATTATCTCATAAAGCTTTTTTTAAATAAAAAAAAAAAAAGCTCCGAGACCCCCTCATAAAGTCGGTCATAAGACTCATAAGTCATAACACATGACTTTATTCTTTCTTTCTTCCTTTTCTTTTCTTTTCTTTTTTTTTTTTTTTTAAATTTTAAGTTAAAGCAAATACAATTTTATATATATATATATATTATTTACATTTTTATCCTTAACTTTGTGACCTTTTAAAAATGTCCTACTCATTTTTTTATGCTTATTTTAGTTTAGTTATATATACATACATACATGAGTCTGGTCCTACAAGGACATGTTGATGTAAGTTACGTCAACACTATGCATTGGGTGTTGTACCATAGGCATGTATGAGTTATACATGAAATGGCCAACCTATTGTCGTAATATTACCAATATGGATAGGTAAAATAGGGATAGAAATGATGATTTTGAACCACCAAGGAACTCCATGTGGTATTAAACTACTAATGTAAGTATATGAGTATATAAGTATGTAAGTGTTTATTGTGTAAATGATAAATATTTACAAATTTTAATTTCATATGACATTTGGATGTTATATTTGCATGAATTTCTATTATTTATTTTCTCATCATATCACACTATTTATACCCCACACAACACATACTTGTGCTATACACATTTAAATTGCAATTTTTTGATGCTAGATTGTGTATTAGAGCCTAAATCATTGTTTCCCAGAGTTTCAATAAAAAATTCTGTGCTTAACACATAATATCCATCATATCTTTAAAACGATATCGATATTATCGATATATCCAATGATATATCCGATATATCCACATTTTTGGACCCTCGATATATCCAACGATATCGATATTAAAGACCTTGGTGGTGGTGATCTCAAGTCTCAAAACCTATTGGTTAAAAAAAGACAGACCATTCATCATACCAGATTTTTGCCGTAACACCTCATTAATGGAGTTATCAAGGTTTGCCACGACCATGGAAGGGAAGGACCATGTAAGGGGGTGATACCGTGATACTACACTACACCATGATAGTGCTTGAAACTAACTTGGGGCTGCTGTATTTGGGCTCATCTAATCATAAAATGTGTTTTTTAAAGCACAAAATAGTAAAGTGTTACTATTTTATATACAAATTTTCAAAACTTCTTTTCTAGCGTTCGTTGAAGCACAATGGCGCTAGTCAACAATGGTGGAAGCAAACCTCCATTTTTTTCTTTAGTTTTAGATCTAGTGCCTACCCCTTTTTCTGTTCTAGATCTAGTGCCCAACTTTTTTCCATTTTTTTCCCCCCCAGATCTAGTCAATGATGGTGGTCATTTGATGATGATGGGGTGGAGCCGTGGAGTTATGGTGAGCTTCGTCAGAGAAGGGAGATTGACGGTGAGCTTCGCCGGAGAATGTAGGATCTATTGGCCGACGGAGATGTTCACTGTGTTAAGGCTCGATGATGGGTCTTGGGGAACGGTGGATGATGATGGTCCTTGGATGAAAACGGGGTGGGGTTATGGTGAGCTTCGCTAGAGAAGGGAGATTGACTGTGAACTTCACTGGAGAAGGTGGATCTATGGGTTGACGGAGATGGAGGCACCGTTGGTCTAGGGAAGAGAGAAAGACAGTGGGTAGTTTTTTATTAAAGGGTAAAACCATCGATTTGGTATTAAAAGGGGCTATGGGGTTTATGATTTTGTTTATGAAGCTATTGTAAAAAAAACTCTTATAACATGGGACTATGACCAAAAATCCCAAAAATAAATAAATAAAAAATAAAATGGAGGCTGCCTTTTTCATTGTTCATTTAATTTTTAAGTTAGGAAGGAATTTCTTCCTTTAGGAAGGAATTTCTTCCTCTCTGGTTGTAGTTGGGCTATGCAATTCTAGTTTTTGTCTTTGGTGATTGTCATGCTGCATCTTTTGTTTTTTCCTATACTCCTGGAAGCTTTAATGTGTATTAATGCATCTTGTTTTTCTTTATTTTTTATTTTTTATTTTTTATTTTTTATACTTTTAGTTGTAAGTATTGGATAATAACACTTTCATACGATTCTTTAGGATTTTCTTAAATGCTTCTTGCTGCTTAATTTTCATTTGGTCACGGACAAATATTCTCTTGATTGCAGAATGAAGATAATGATCATCAAGCTTATTGGCTATCAAATATATCTATGTTGTTGTTCTTGCTCCAACGAAGTCTAGAAGCTTCTGGTGGGACTGGTGCAACTCCCCACCAAAAACCATCCGATCCAACATCCCTTTACAGGATAATGACCATGGTGTTGGGATCTTGATTCCTCTCTGTTTCTTTTTATGAAGTTCAAATTTTCTTTGTGATTCAAAGTTATGACGACTTAGTTCTCACTTCTCAGAATCTTTTCCTGAAATTTACTATGAAATGGTAATTTAATTCCAGGGATTTTGCTCTTCCCCTTCTTCTGCCAACCTTGCTGCAGCTGGAGTAGATGTAGTACACAAATTTGAAGCCAATGACCCAACTTCACTTTTCAAGCAGCAGCTCACAGTTTGTGTGGAGATAATGTGTGGAATCATTCGAGAGAACTTAAAGGAGGAGTTATCTCCATTGCTTTCCTTGTGTTTCCAGGTAAGTTAAACTTCAATTTGCCTTGTTCCTCTTGTTTCATTTTTTGAAAAAAAAAAAAATTAAAGTTGAATTTTTTTTTTTTGGTCTCATATAATATAATTTGGTTCTTGATCTTTCTTTCCTTCTTTTTCTAGATTCTCTAAAGCTTTAGCTTGGTTTTCGCTAGCGCTTGTATATGTCTCATGTACTTGGGCTATGTCCTTTGTTATTAATACATATTTACCTTCATAAAAAAATAATATAATAATATAATAATTTTGGAGGTTCAAATTTCCTCTATCTAAACTTTTTAATCAATGATTGTTATAATTTTTAAAATATATTTGTAGTTGAGACATAATCTTTTGGCTTCATCAAATGAATAAATGCTGATTGAAGTAGGGGCGGAGCTAGAACTTCCATTTTTTTTTTTTTTTTTTTTTTTGTTGGGTTCAGGGTTTTACATGAAAATGATTTAGTGAATTTAAATTTAAGTACTAATGTTTGGATTGAAATTGAATATGAGTAATAGCTCCTTGGCAGGTATTAATTGCTCTCAAGATAAAGGTTGTTCTTTAGAGAGTTGATGAAATGTTTGGGTTTACCCTTTGAGGGGTGATTCTCATTTGGAGGCTTTTTTTTTTTGTTTGATAAGGTAAACTTATACTAAATTAAAAAAAAGTTTTGTGTACACTGGAAGTATACCAAGAGAAACTCAAAAGCTATGAACAGGCTTTTTAAAACTAGTTATTGAAAAAATTGGGAAACGTTTGGATGGTTGGAAGAAGGCTTTGCTCTGAACAGGAGATAGATTTACTGGCTAGTATTCCGATTTATTACATGTCCCTCTTCAAGTTCCTGTCAGGGTGGCAAATATGATTAAGAAAATTAGGATAGATTTTTTATGGGGAAGGGAATGGTGAAGTGAGGAGGGACCATTTGGTTAGTTGGGATGTGTTGTCTCTTTCTAGGTGTAAAATGCATCTTATTGTTAGTGACATTACTGTCAGAAATATTGCTTTGAAAGGAAATGGGTTATGGCGATTTCCCATTGAAAGGGATTCTTTATGGCATCTTGTGATCACAAGTAAATATGGGATTCAAGATAATGGTTTGGATTCTTAGATTAGCTCTAGGATGTTAGGTCAGAGTCCTTGGAAGTTTATTTTTTAGGGGCTGTCTTGTTTCTTGCCTCACACTTCCTTAGTAATGGCGAAAAAAATTTATTTTTAAGGGATGTTTGAAGGGGGGGATAGTCCTTTGTCCGTTTGTTTCCCACATTTGTATAATTTGTCCCTTGCTCATGATGTTTCCATTGAGGTATGGTTTACTCTTATTCTTTACCTATTGGGTGGGATTTTAAGTTCTTTAGGGATCTTAATGATAGGGAGGTGATGGAACTTTTTGCTCTGTTATCTTTCTTGTGGGTGTGAATTAAAATCCTAATATTACTTTATGCTGTTTAAGATGATTTTGGAATTCGAAAATGCTTCTTAAGGTCAAGGTTTTTGCCTGGACTGTTCTAAAAAATTAATACTAATGATTTGTTTCAGTAAAGGAGACCTTCCCATTGCCACCTCAATGGTAAATTATGTGTAGGGGGGAGGCTAAGAGTGTTGATAATTTATTCTTGTATTGTTCTTTAGCAATGTTTTTGTGGCAAAATATTTTACATATTGCTAATATTTGTTGGGTTCCACCCTTAGAAGCAGGAACTTTCTACGAAGGGTGCCACTCACGTTTTGGACCCACGATTCCGGGTTCCCAAGTTGGAATCTTGTAAGAACCTCGATTCTCTCTCAAGAGAATCTCGGTTCCAAGAAGACGGAACCTTGTAATGGAGGGCTGAAGGCATGACCTCCTCAACTAACTTTTTAACTTTAACTAAATGTAAAAAAGTTTCTAATATATATATAGATATATCTATTTTTTTTTAATGAAGATTTTTTTATTTTTTTTTAATGTAAAAAAGTTTCTAGTAATAATAGGATTCCCATTAAATCATTTTAGATTGATGCTTAGTTAGTTTTAAAAGAAAAAAGAAGGTAAAAGCATGCTCTCTCTCTTTAATTAGTGTGACTTTTAAAGAAAAAAACTCTTTGTTTTTTGTTTTTGTTTTTTTTTTTGAATTCCTTGATAATTCTAACGAACTATAAAATTTTACTTGAATTTTCTGCACAATTTCATCCCACAAAATATCATATTGAGGTAACACAACATATATACTTTTTTTTTTTTTTTTTTTTTTTTTTTTTTTTTTTTTTTTTTTATATTCCAAATAGGCTTCCTACATGCCCCAAACCTTTGACACTTCTATGTCTCCCCGCTTCCTCGCCCCCGACCCAACCCCCGCTCCTACTTTGTGCTTCTATGGTTCCACCCATTTCTTGTTGCGGTATGTTTACCATTGATTTGTCAATTTGGGATTTTCCAAGAAGGTTAGGACTATAGAAATGTGCCGTGTTTGCCATCCTTTGGTTATTTGGTTGGAAATAAATGATAGGATCTTGGAAAATAAGTTTGAGGAGGCTAGGTGATTGTGAGACAAGATTTGGTTTTTGGCTTCCTTTTGAGCTTCAATATCCAAGGAATTTTTGGGTATTCCCTTATTTTGTTTTATTTTATAAAGAAACCCGTGCAAATTCTTGGGTATTCCTTTGTTTGTAATTAGGTCATATTGGAGGATGGTTTGGGGAGTGTAGAATATCCCTTTTTTTTTTTTTTTTTTTTTTTTGTGTGTTTTGGTTTTTGTTTTTTTCCTCCTATTTTTCTTAAAAAAACTTATCATTCGAACATTGAGGATAAAATTTTATCCTCAATGTTCGAAAGATAAGTTTTTTTAAGAAAAATAGGAGGAAAAAAACAAAAACCAAAACATATCCTCAATGTTCGAATGATAAGTTTTTTTTTTTTTTTTTTTGCTAACAACTATTTATGTGTGTCTCACGTGCACATATATTTCACATTCCAAATTATTTGATTTATATTTGTGGTATTTAAATATAAACTAAACACTTAAATGTTTATATACATATATATAACAGGTAGTGAGAACTGTATCACTTCAATAGAGTTTAAGAATATGCATTTGAAATAATAAAGCCCGTGTAGTCTTAAGCAAATGTTGCATTTTGCACTCAGCTACCCCATTTTGTTAAGGGGTGTAATTGCAAGAGGCCTAATGAATAATGCCATGTTGAACAAAAAAAATGAGACAAATTAGACTTAAAATATTCTCTAGCATTGTCAGAACGAAATATACGAATAGGAACATCTATTTGAGTCTTTTTTTCATTGTAAAAGGCTTGAAAAATGGCATAATATTTTGACAAGTCCTTCATGAGATAAAGATAAGTCATCCTTGAGTAATTATCCTCAAAAATAACAAAATACTGAAAACCTAAATGGCTAAATAAGACGTGACTCTATTAGGACCCTCAAACATCTGAATGCGCTAACTAAAAAGGGCAAGAAACCCGATTTTCTAACCTAGACCCAAAGCGCACACGATAGTAGTTACTTAATTGACACACTTCACAAGACAATGACTTAATTTGACGACACTCGGGAATTAACAACTTGAGATTCTGGAGAGAAGGATGTCCAAGGCGACAATGATGCTCCATGGCGAAACAGAAGATTAGAGAGCTATGGAAGTTGAGGAACCATCACTAGAAAAATAGTAGAGGGCATGGGTCTCATGCCTACCACTAATCATTTTCCTTATCTTGAGATCTTGAAACGCACAATGAGTGGGAAAGAAGGCCATAGAACAATTTAAAGACTTAGTAATTCTACTGATAGGCATAAGATTGAAATGAAATTTTGGCACATAAAGAACTGAGGTAAGTGGAAAAGTAGAATGAAGTTGAACAGTGCCCAACTCAGGGATAAGTGAGGATCAGGGACCAAAATGTCGCGATATATCGTCGATATATCGCGATATATCGCCATATCGGAGGTGAACGATACGATATATTGTTGTGAAATTGAAGGATTTAAAAAAAATCTCGATATATCGAAGATATCATTCAAGATATCGACACTGCCATGTTTAAATGCCCTTTTGCTGATTGTTGGTGAAATTTTTACACATTAGAATAGGTTAGGATTCACATATATATGTACATTTTACTATGCTTAGTATTTTACATAATTTAAAATATTATTTCAAACCAATAGCCTTTGGTCTAATAGCATTCTATATTTAAATGTTACAAAAATCTATTTCAATGTTATATAACATTTAAATGTTGAATTTGCAAAATTTTCTATTATTTATTTACTTAGCGTGGTATATTTTTTATACCCTATGCAACACATACTTGTATTATACATATTTAAATTGCAATATTTTGATGCTAGATTGTGTATTAGAGTTTAAATAATTGTTTCCCAGAGTTTCAATAAAAATATCCATGTTTAACTCATAATATCCACAATATCTTTAAAACGATATCGATATTGTCGATATATCCAACGATACATCCGATATATCCACATTTTTGGACCCTTGATATATCTATTGATATCGATATTAAAGTCCTTGGTGAGGATGAGCCATTTGCTAAAGTGACACTAGGTAGTGAAACAGATTGTTGTAAATCGGATAGCATACCTAAAGTGCTAGATGTATGATCTGTAGCCCCTAAGTCGATAACCCAGGAGTTACAACAGGTTTGGAAGGAGGTAAGAGTATTTGTCTAGGCAAAAGTAGCAATGGAGGAAGAATAAGCCATAGTAGAGCTTGACTGTGCTGATAACAAACAACGATACTCATCTCGAGAATAGAAATAACCTGTGAAGCGAGAGCAATTGAAGTACCATTCTAAATAGATTGAGCAGTTGGAATAGTCAAAGCATTAGGCTGGAAAGTAACATCATTAAGGAAGATGACTTGATTAGCTGAGGGTCTGTCATTGGAGCTTAAAACAAAGGTTAACTGTGTGGTTATCACTACAATAATGTGTACACTTCTGAGAACCATGACCCCTACCACGGCTACGGCCACGGCCACGGCCTCCACAACCTTTGTCTCCACGACCACTTCTAATAGTGCTAAAAGTACCACTATCCCCTGTAGTGGTGGAAGCCAAAGCTAACTTCTCACGGAGATTAACTCTTGGAGAGGTAGTCGAACTAGATAAAGAAACTTATTGGAGTCGATTGAATACTTCACTAAGAGAGGTAAGCTCCTTACTACCCAATAATTAAGATTTAATAGAATGAAATGAAGATGGTAGACTAGACAGAAAACGAGCAACATTCATACACTTACGCTATTGTTGCATAACTCTAACGTCAGCAGAAATCATGGTTGAAAGTCTCGTTCGAGATGGACGAGATCTCGCCGAGTTAACCGAGACAATATAAGAAATACCAACAATCCAAGTATATATGAGGAAAACATTGCAATAAACGAGACAAATGGGCTCTCGCACAAATTTCAACAGTAGCTTGAGGGGTTGGAAGTCTCAAACAGCCTTCTTCAATTCTCGTCTATAAATCGTCAAACATGTGTGGCTTCTTTCAATCTTCAAAGATCGAGAGAGAGAGAGAGAGAGAGAGGAATAATTATTTTCTTTGTGTCAATGGGCTGGGATTAGTATACTATAACTTATAAAGGCAAAAGTTTGACAGTTTAACCTATTTTAACTTATAAAATTATAATTTAGTCCTTTGTGTTTTATATTTTTCCCAAAAAAGCAATTGCTTTTATTTCTGATTTGTTTAATTTATGAAAACTAAAGAATAATTTTAGAATTTTTTCAATAGCCAACAATTGGGTCCTTTTAAGAGTGATAATTTTTAATCTATATCTTATTTATATAAATTGTCTTAAATATTTTATTATTTCTTTCGAATATGGTAATAAAGTATAAATATGCCTTCTATTTCAATTAAAAAGATAATAATATGTATTTTTATATAATACCAACATGCTAATGCCTGTTTTGATGTTTTTTACCATGTTATGTGTCCTAAGTTATTTATTTTGCTTATTCAATAGTTCCTATGTAATTGTCCTATTTTTTCTGATTTTTAAATGGTTTTTGTAATCATTTCATACTTAAAGTTGTGTTTTGCCCGAAATGGGATGAGATGGACGAAAACGAGATGACCAAGACCATCATGTGATAATGACCGAGACCGAGACTTTGTACCATGGCACAAATAGGTTGATAAAGATTAGGCTCCTTAGAAATAGTTTTAAATTGAGCATAACACTATGCCAAAGTCCAATCATTTAGGCCAATAGAAAAATAATCTTGATGAAGATTGTAAATCCGAGAGAGATTGTTAGCACCAGAGTACAACTCTTGCGCCTGTTCCCACACAATTTTGTAGTGGACAAAAACATAAGGCTGCAATTGATGTTAGGTTCCATACAATTTCAGAGACTACTACGGATTTGAGCATCCTTCACTCACCAATCAACATATGATTTATCAGCGGACATAGGATCATTAGTTAAAACTCAAATTTTCTCCACCCAAGCAAGAACACTTCAACCACTTGAGTACAGTGTGCATATTACTACCATTTAATCTGATGGAAGTGATTGGTAGCAAGTTCGGTGACAAGAGAAAACTAAGATTTAGGCTCTCTTTGGATTCCATAATTCAAGGAAATTATCCAAATAATAGGTGCTGGCACAAATAAATTTGTAGATTAAAAAAGCAAGAAAGATAATAATACAATAATAGAAAATTTAAGTAAACCTCCCCAGGCTGCTAAAGAAAGCCAGAAGGCACCAAAGAAATCCAAGAAAATTGCTTCAAGTTGTGGCACGTCACTTTAATTTGAAAAATATTGGGCCAGCCTCACCAATTCAAGAGATCAGCACCACAGAAGTAGGGGGAAGGCCCTAGGTTGCAAGCAACACCATAGATGGGTGTGTTAGCACCCTGTGATCTGTTGAACAACCAAGAAAGGAGCCTAATTCCCTTGCAAACCGATAATCAAGGCTGTACAAAGTGTCGGAGATGTCCTATAGGGGTCGTCAATGATCAGCGAAGGTCACCAGTGTTCAAGGAAGGTTGCCGGTGATCAAGGAAGGTCACCGATGATCATTATGACGGTTGTTGGTCAAAGTTGACCTTGGTAGTAAAGGCTGATTCGAGGAAGAAGGTTGTCGGGTAAAGAGAAGAGGGAACTGGGATGTTAACTGCATGGGTTGGTCGAAATAAGAGGTCGCTAGAGATCGTCGTTGGGGTTGGAGCACTACAAGGTCATTGTCGGAGCTAAGATAGCCACCGGTGAGTTGTCACTAGTCCGGTAGCCAGATCTAGGGCAGGTTGTGCTTTGATACCATGTTACAATATGGTATTAGGGTTTGATTAATTCACCCTAACCCCTTTACTCTCTTATTTATATTAAAGATAAATAAACACATATAATGACAATAATACCCCTCACTAATAAGGACTACATCTAATAAAAATAATAAAAGTATTTTTTGAATTTTCTTTCATAGGAATATGAATTTTTTTTTTTAAGATTTTTTAAAAATTGTAGACAAAATTCGACTTTTTTTTTTAATATTAATTATTTGGATTGCAATCTCGATTGATCTTTCCAATTTTCCAAGTGTAGAAGCATCTTATAGATTTACTCATAGATAAGTATGTGATATAATGTGTTTCAACTTTGTTCATGCATTATTGAACTTTTTGCATCTCATTCATATATGTATATAGATATATATATATATATATATATATATATATATATATATATATATATATATATATTATGTTTAAGTAGTATTCAAAGCCGCCACATGTCGAATTTTTATGTAGCCAGATGACGTCTTCTATGTTTTTTAAACAATTTTTATTTTTATTTTTAATATTTTTATCTTATCTTAAGAGCCCAAACCCTGTTAACCTCCCAATGGTTATGCTATATTTTATCGTATCTTTTTTTGTATTATTTTATTTTATAGTATAATCTTATTTATTTATTTTTTATAGTTATCTATCTATCTATCTATCTATCTATATATATATATATACACAGATATATGTAAATAATTTTATTTTACAGCTAGATAAAATAAATAATTTCATGGCTGTAAATACTAAATACCTTCTTCTATTTTTAATTTATTTTTTATGCTATTAAAGAAAATATTTTATCCCATGCATCCATAGGTTCACCGCTAGTTATGAAAATAATGCTTTCTAAAAACGCTTTCATATCTGGTAATATATTTTAACTAGACCTTGGAAATAGAGTTGTGTTAACTATGGCCAATAATGAAGTTGATAGGATCATCTGTAGCTTGGAGCCAGGGAGGATATTTTGTTAAAAATCCCAATTCCAGGCCTTCCACAAGCTGGATTCCTCTTTATTTGTGACTGATTGTTCGGATCACCCTCACCATATTAAACCAGTCTTACACTCTTATGCATATGGATGACTGTTTAATTTTGATGACCTAATAATAGAGGTCGGTTTCTTTCAAAATATGTGCTATTTTTAAAGCTGAAGGCCAGTTTCCAATTTGCTGACTCATTAATTATTTAGCTGAAAAATTCTAGTAGCCAAGGGCACATGCATGTGATGCGTGTGCAACATGTAAATTGTTTGTAACGAAGACAAAGCTTATCATGGCAGGCTAAAGAAAAAAAAATCATGAAACAGATTACATGTTCCTGAGAGATAAAACCTTCACAAAACAGATTTCATGGTCCCAAGAGAGCTTCCATGGCACAAGCTGGTGCATGTGTTAAACAAAGGGGGGAGAGAGAGAGAGAGAGAGAGAGAGCTAGCTTTGCCTAATGACAGTCACGGTGGCTGTGAATGGGGGTTCAATGTAGTCCGGAAATGGGGGTTTACATATGGCTTTTGCTATTGACTGCAATCTTAACATGGGTTTCCACTTGAATCCCATGAATTCAAGCTATTGTACTGATCAATTGAAATCTTGACAAGGGTTTGCCTTCGCTTGGTTGTAAAGGAAGCAGGTGATGTAATGCCATTTGTCACCAACTACAAACACATGAACTCTTTTCCAAACTTCAATCCAACTGCAACCCGGCCACTTATTCAAACCCTTGTCCTACGTCTTCAACCTCACTTTTGAAACTGCTCTCCATTTCTTGGTTGAAGGCTTGAAGCATATATGTGAGACAAAGCTGAAGCAATTCGTCCATTTTGCACAAACACATCAAATAGTGTTCCAAGAAACTACTTCTTTTGAGGCATCTCATTAAATGAATTCTCCACCTTTGAATTCTAATTCAAACATATATACCCACTAACCATAGCGATCCACATGACAACCCTCTCCACATCCATTCTAAAAGATCCTCTCCTTCGCATCCACATTCAACCCGAAGTCACGGTAGTCCACGCTACATCTTAGTTGACATTTCATCAAAAACTCAGCGTACCTCAAGGATCCTCCTTAAATGATTTCAGTGATTATGAATTTCGACTATGCCACTCCACTATCAACCGTTTAACTAAGAAGCACGTATACGGACATGGGACACGGTTACGACACGACACGGACACCTTGACACGGCAATTTCTGAAAAACTCAGTACACGACATTGTAGGGATATGGCAATATATAAATAATAGATATATATTATATATATAAAAATAATAAATATATATTTATAATTATATGTATAAAATTGTATATGTATATATATGTATGGGGTAATTGTTTTTGCATTCCATCATAAGGGACGTATGCCCCTATGTAAAAACTTATTTTTCTGTAAAGGCAGAACTCTTTTATTTTTTTAATAGACTAACTAGTAACTATGGTTAGAAGGGAGGGAAACCATAAAGCTGTTTCCACTTTACAGCTGTGGGAAAGTGGGGAGGAACCAACGCATGACAAAAATGTCAAAAAGGGCATCAACACCTCATGGTCTTCTCGATGCGTCCAAGCACCGAGAAAAGTAGGAGAGAAAAGAGCGATGGAGAGAGAATTGGAGAGAGCAGAAAAACAAAGCAGGGAGAGAAGAGAGTGATGGAGAGAGAATCGGAGGGAGGCTTGCATTGCGCGCCGACGATTTGCAGAGATGTTTCGTCAACCTCCGGCAACTGTGACGTAGCAATTTCCATTCACCTCCGGCAACTGCGTTGACAAAGCAGTTTCTGTCCACCTCCGACAACTGTGACGCAGCAGTTTCTTTCTTTTTTTTTTTGGTTGATTTTTCCGGCATACTGCGGATGTTCACTTCCATTGATAATCAAGGCCCGTGTCCGCAAAGTGTCTGAATGTATCTCACAGGTGTCGGAGCCGTGTTTGAGCTATGTTCGATTTTTTTTTTTTTTTTTTTTTTTTTTTTTTTTTTTTTTTTTGGTTTGGACACTTTGAAACTGTGTCCAACATGTATCGGAGGCGTGTCCGTGTCCGACACATGTCGGACACAGCCATGGCACCATTTTAGCCGTGTCTGTGCTTCCTAACCGCATAATCTCTTTCGGGTCTAGAGATTTTGGCTATCTAGGGCTATTCATTGAGTGACAAAGATCGGATCGAAGTCCCCAACTCCCCATAGAAGATTGATACTAGAAATAATGCTAGCATTGTAGGCTTTTTTTTTTTGGCTCCTCTGCTTTCTCTCTCTTATCTTTTATCTCTTCTTACTCTTATGTCTATCTTTACAGATGAGTACCGGAGGTGGCCATGCAATGGCCGACCCTCTTTCTCACTCCTCCCCTCTCTTTGTGGCCCTTTTAATTAAGCAAAGGTTTAACACGTCAGCATGGGCGTGTGGTCATTTCATATTTCTGTTTCATCCGTTTGCTCTTCTTTAAACTGAAGGGGGCAAATTGCAGTTTTTAAACTATAGGGGTGAAAAGTGAAACCGCCTTAAACTTGAAGGGGGTAAAATGTAATTTACCCTATTTTCTTTTCTTTTTTTCTTTTTTTTTTTGGACAAGAAATTTTTTTAAAGAAAATAACTTCAAAAGAAATCTAATCTTTGTTTGATGTAGAAATGTAGAATTATGTCCACTGCAGAAGAAGATTTAGGCACTCCTAAGTCATTCTTAAGAAGAGAGCGTTTGAAGAAAACAGTTATTACCAGACTCAGCGTTCGATGAACTTCTCCATGCTGAAAGAGTTTTGTTTGATGCTTCTACTGCTATTTTATTTGATGATTCAATGATGATTGCAGGATAGACAAGAGGGAGAAAATTAAAGAGGATCGAAGTAGACATGCACAAGCAGAGAAACAGAGCATAAAATGAACATAATAATAACAGTAAAATATAAAATCAGAAGAAACAGAGAATTAAGAACAGAACATTGAATGAATACATAGACAGATAATATCTGTAAGGTGGTTTGGTGTTCAGATATCAAGGATAATGTAGTGATGATAGAGAAAAGGCAGAAGATAAAATCGCATCAAATAGATGTGCACAAGCAGAAAAACAGAGCGTAAAAGTTAAGAACAGAGGATAAATGAAGGTGATAGCAGTGGAAAGAAAATGTAAAGAAACAGTAAATGGGGAATAGAGCATAACATGAAGAAAACAGTAAAAATAAAATGAAATAAACACCAGCAAGAGATATTTCTTATCTGAGTTAATTTTTTATGAGATTGCTACTTAGAATGAAGGAGTTATTTGATGCAATGAGGGTGTAATGAAGATTGCAAAATAGAGATGATGGGAGATGGTTGAGACGTTGAATGTTGAAGGAAGTTTAAAGGGAGAAGGATGTTGCAAGATTGAGGGAGAGAGAAACTTGCATTTACATAGAATGAGGGAGCTGGATTTTTGGGGCCTTTAGGATTCCTTTTTGAAAAGATTACTGTAACCCTAACTTGTGCATGTATCTTAAAAGTTGAGGAGGGGTTTTTAGCATTTCCATGTGTACATCCAAGTATCCAACCAAACAAGAGTTGGCTTAATTAATAGTATAGATATGTTCCTTTAGCTGTTGCTTGACATTTCAATATTGAAAATGTTTATCTGGAGAGATTGATTACTTCAGATACTTCGTTGATTGTTTCTCAACATTATATTTCTTGTCATGTATTAATATTTTAGTTTTTAAGGTAATGAAACCACAAATCTTCTGAAGAAAAGATTTTTCAAGTTTGGATGAAGTTAAGAATTGCAAATATTATGGTCATTTATAAATTTATTTATTTATTCTTTGGGCTAATAATCTTTTACTCTTAGATTCTCAGAATTTTGAGGCAAGCTGGTTGTTCCCTGAGTGTGTGTTGTGTTAAATTCTTGCAACTTTTACTACACCTGCGTGAAATGTTCCTAAGAGGAATTCATATGTTTCTGAAGCATGCATAGATGCTATATTAAAGCTTTTTGTTTCCTCATGAGTAAATGATTCCAAATACAATATTATATGATTCGAATAGTTTAGCAATGGAATTTTTTCCCAGAACCTTCTGGAATGCTATTCCCTCAGCATAAGTCTGTTTTTGTATCTTGTCATTCTGCAACACTTGTGATTTTTTTAATGCTCAAACTTAGGCACCAAGAACATCCAAGGGAAGTGTATATAGATCTGGGCGTTCGTTTGGCAAAGATTCTCTAGATTCTCCATCAAGCCATTGGCAGAGCATTATTGAATGCCTTAATGCTTCCCTCAGTACAATGAAACAAAATTTTGTACGAATTTCAACGGTTCTTCCTTTAAAAATTGAGTGTTTAATTTTCTTCCACATGAAAGGAATGCTTATAGTTGCT
Source organism: Liquidambar formosana (assembly GCA_039720395.1). NCBI lineage: Eukaryota > Viridiplantae > Streptophyta > Magnoliopsida > Saxifragales > Altingiaceae > Liquidambar > Liquidambar formosana. The sequence goes on from CM077820.1 coordinate 25,688,081, forward strand.
GGGGTTTCAGGTGCCTCCAATTCTTGTCCAGAAGATTTTTACTCAAGTTTTCTCATATATTAACATGCAACTCTTTAACAGGTAATTACTTGTTTTGTTCTGGTATTTTTGTCATTTTAAGCTGAAAGGTTTGGTGATATGGGAAATCTTTATCATTTGCAGTCTTCTAGATTATGAGTGTTGTACATTCAGCGATGGGGATGTGAATGCTGGGTTAGCTGAGTTAGAGCATTGGTGCTGCCAAGCAGAAGATGTAATTTTCTTGCATGATTTTATCAATATTTATGTTGTTGTCTTGCATTGTTGCTATATATATATATATATATATATTTCGTGTCCATGATTAATTGCAGCTTTTATATAACACAGTTGAACCTCTGTCACCTACATAATTTTCCCACTTTTCATACCTTAAATCTCTTTGGATTGCAGTATGCAGGCTCATGTTGGGATAAACTTAAGCATATAAGACAGGCTGTCAGGTTCTTGGTATGTTCATCTTGTTTTGCGTCAAAGTATCATTTAAGAAAAAGTCAATGTAGTAGTAGTTGGATTTGTTTCTATTGATGAAGCTTTTGTATTTGGTACCTTGTTCAAGTTCTTGATAATCAGTATATAAAATTATATTTGAGTGCTTGAAAATTGCCGTGGTTCAACTTGGGTCAATATAGTTGATGCAAACATGTTCTTACTTGTTAGTGTTTTGTCATTTATGCATGGTTGACTGATTTATATTCTGGGAAATGACATTGAAATTTGGTGAGTGTGTAACTCATCACTTGCATTTGGTTCTTCTGCTAACAATGTATTCTTGACATGTTAACTATTAGTTTTATATGCATAGCAAATAAAAATAGAAACTTATAATTTTATATATTTACTATCACTAGCATGCTGTAAACACTCAAGTAGCATGCTGTGAAAACTCAATTCTTTAATTTAGTTCTTCTTGTGATTTATGATGTCTTACTCAATTCTTTAATACAAGTGATTGAAAACCTATCACGTTATTGATGCGGTGAAGATATTTTTACGTCTTAAAAATGTACATTTAGTTGTTATCCAATAGGAAAAAAGTAACTTCAGTTCTGGGATGCAGCCACTCTTGGATTGCATTGGGCTTTCACATTTCCCTCTTTTTTACTCATGGGGCAAGTTTTAATACCTCTTTTGAGGCTCACCTTGGGGAGAGGCGGTTCTAAAATAGCTCACATTCAACACACTGTTATGCCTTTTGTATCTAATCATCTGAAGGACCAACAATGTTTCCCATAACTTAGAATCACATTTTCTTTTTTAATGCTTTTATATTTAACCTTGTCTAGTTGTCACTTGGTTAAATAATGTTCTTCATATATCGGGGTGCTTATTTACAATCTTCATATTCCTTTTGACCCACAATCTTCATACTTCCCACAGTACCTTTTGCTATATTAAAAATTATAACTAAAACAAAAGTGAGGTGTCATTGCATTAGTTACTTTGGAGTGATATTGGGAAGATAAATTTAAACAAGTGAGACATCAGTGCATTAATTGCATCTCCTTAATGTGTGCTTTGTCAAAGTAAAAGGTTGGATGGAGGGAGTATTATTAATCAATGATGTAATATGAACCTTTTTTTCATTTTTTAACTATGCTGGTGCCTGGTAGGATACTAAATGTCCCCCCCCAAAAAAAAAAGAAAAAAAGTTTACATGGGCACATATTATAAATTTATTTTATGTGGTATTTCCATACTAATTATTTTTCTTTCTTTTTTACTTCCTTTTTTTTTTTCCTTCTATATATAGATATATATATAGGATGACGATCAAGTGAGCACGTGGTGATATATCAGCCCCTGCATTGGGGGTTGTACCTTGTGCATTAATAGGTTACGGGATACATTGGGCCAATGCACGGGGCACAACTTATAATACATGGTGCTGATATAATTTTTGTGAGCACGTGCTCACTTGATCGGGACTGTATCTCTCTCTCTCTCTCTCTCTCTCTCTCTCTCTCTCTCTCTCTCTCTATATATATATATATATATATATATATATATATAGTCTAAATCTAGAATGCAATAATATCGAAAGGCTTACGCCTCGCTTTGGAAGAAGTAAAGCACCTCGCCATGTTCTTTCGCCTTTAAAAACATTGCCTTAAATAGGTATTCGACCATTTTTAGGCATTCCTTTGAGAATGTATTTGATAGAAATTTCTTCATATCATATATATATATATATATATAGTACTTATTAGTAATATCTTCACATAATATTGAATGATGTCTTTACAAATATTGTGTTTTTGAGTACAAATATTATGTTATGATCACTTTAGTGGCTAAAGAAGAAAATAAAAATCTTCTAGGCCTATGAAAATAGATGTTTTAATATTCCTAGCTTTTTTCTCTTTTGGAGAAAATATATACGACACCATATTGTTTACCTGATTTACACTACTCTTGACCCACAGGTTATACAACAGAAATGTGATATTTCCTATGATGAAATCACCCATGATCTGTGCCCTGTAAGACACTCTCTCTCTCTTCTCTCCTTCTCTCTCTCTCTCTCTCTCTCTCTCTCTCTCTCATGTCAATACTTATCTGTTTCAGATCTTGAGCTTTGAGCAGCTGTATAGAATATGTCCACCATACTGGGATGGTATCCATAATACTCAAAGTCCATCTCCTGATGTAAGTTTGTATATGATAGTATCTTCTCTACCGGTGATTATGGAAATCAAAATTCTTGTCAAGTGTACTAAATGCTTTGCAATTTCATTTATTATCTTTCTGCAGGTCATTTCCAGAATAAGAACACTCAAGACAGAGGATTCCAACAATGCTGCCGCTAGTTCATTTTTGTTGGATGACAGTTCCAGGTGAAATTTTCCTTCTTCATGTGTGCTCTATTTAGTATTCTGGATTAGTGGAGCGTGAGAACATTTATACATCACTGAATGAAGTTTCTGCAATTTTGTTTGAGACTTGAGAGACGATATGTTCCAGCAATGATGAAAGGATAAACTTTTTCCATTTTTGTTTTTTGTTTTCTTTTTCTCTTTTGGGTTGGGAGAGGCTAAACAAGCCACCTTCATCTTCTAATATGCTCTATTTTAATAATATCAACATAAAAATGATGCATGCTCCTCAACTGCATTGATACTGATTATCTTGATTTTAATTTCCATTGGAGCAAATGGAGCCATAACATAAAACTTGCCTAGTGAAGTTCAACTAATCCATGCCTCTTAACGCAGCATCCCATTCTCAGTTGTTGACCTTTTTAATTCACTGCAAGGGAAGGATTTTTTGGATGTCAAATCGGCAGAGGAACTTCTCAAGAACCCAGCCTTCAAATTTTTATACGAGTGAGGCTAAGGATCCTCGAGTATGCTTTTCTTGTGTTTCATAAAGGTAGCCAATAAATTTAAGTTCCCCGGTTAGCACGATGATTGTTGTAAATTCATTTTATCAATTTTTTTTTCACTTTTTTTTTCCCCACATCCATGTCCCTGCTGTAAAATTATTAATTTATTTAGTTGCAATTAAATTTGTAAAATCTCCACAGTTCAATGGGATAGGGATAAATCTTACCTCTTTGATTGAGTTCGCATTGTCTTTTGTTTTGCATTGTTTTGTTCTTGTCTTTGTGGGCACCAATATTTCTATTTGTTCTTGTCTTTGTGGTCATGGGCCTGTCGGAGTAGGAATAGGAGTGCTTTAGTTGTGAGGAAGATGGTCTCTCATGCTATTGTTTCGACCATTTGGCAGGAAAGGAACAATAGGACATTCTTTCTTGTTGGAGTCGATTGGATGTTTTAGCTGCTCTTATTGGAGTTGATTGGATGTTTTAAATTAACGGAGACGGTAAATGGCTAAAAAGTCTAGGACGAGGCTATTGCCACCATTCAAAATACTCTAAACCCCTCACTTTAAAATAATTTGTTAAATTCTTTATATCTAAATATAAATTTACCAATAAGGTCATGTCTACTTAAAGATTAAAAAAATTTCCTATCCTTACCCTGCTCCACCCCAAATTCCGAAACCATTACATCATCTATAGACTTCATGATCTCATAAACCCTAACAATCTTGACACCAAATCCATATTTACATGAAAGATTAGTGTTTCTCATGTTACATTGAATAATGAACGAGAAAAACATTGATAGATATGATATTAGCAATCAAAAGGTAAGTATTTATACACTTTTTATCGAGTTTTACTTAAGTTTTTCATATGTTGAATTTCGTCTTGTTTGGTTTCTCAACTCTAAACATATTTACAATGTTCATTTCTGTAACACCAAACTCTTTAATGTGTTCTGACTTCTAAGTCCGAACAAAGTTGTTTGGTTCCATTTCCCAACTCTGAACAAATGGATATTGTTCACATGTAGGATTCCGAACAACTTAACTATACAACAATTAGGAATTGTTTGTTTATGTAATTGTGAAAGGATTTTGAGTGTTCATGTTTATAAGTCGGAACAAATAAGAGATGTTCGGTTTTAAAGGTCCAAACGTTTTTATATTGTTCTTTTCTATAAAACCGAATATATATACTTTGTTCTTACTAATAGGTCCAAATATATATATTTTGTTCTTACCGATAGGTCCGAACAAATAAAAGATGTTCAGTTTTGAGTAACCGAACAGTTTCAATTTTTTTTTTTTTTTTTTTTTTTGACACTGTTTACTTATTACAGGGTGATGATGTGTCCACTAAAGGTAGCGTGGTGAGGTTACTACTTATGTGGGCATCGACGTCGGCTACTGGTGAGGCAACGGTGTTAGTTCATGTCGGTGTTGACTTGTAGTGGTGTCCGTTCGCGTCAGCGTTGGCGTCTGTGTTGGTTTCTAGTGAGGCAACTCACCAGTATTGCCGTCAGTTTTCGATGAGTCTTGCCGAGGACGATGCCGTCTTCTTTGGTAAAAGGCAAGGGGCTTGAGAGGGGGACGGGTTACAGGTTCGAGGTGGGATGGGTGGGGTGGAAAAATGTTTAGAGAATTTTTTATTAAGAGTATTTTATGAAGATAGGCGGTGCTTTTAGTAAAATTTGAGGGGAGTAAAATTTGAGGGGATTTAATTGGTTGGGGGCTTAAAGTATTTTAAGTGGTGGCAATATCTTGTCCTAAAAGTCTATTTAAAAGATAAGTTTTGAAAAAATTTCCTTTTACAAAGTAGTTTGAAACAATGTTTTCTAGTGGGCAACATGGCCAATTTTCATTAAGACTTTTTATATTTTTCATAAAACCTCGAGAAGTTTAAAATAAGTGGCGGGTGTAAAGATTGCCACCCCTTTTGTGTTTTTTACATAGTATTAAAGGGAAGGGGTAGGCTATTGCCACCACTCAAAATAGTCTAAGCTCCCACTAATTAGATCCCTTCAAATTTTATTGAAAGCACCCCCCTTATCTTCCTAAAATACCCTTAATAAAAAATTTTCTAAACATTTTTCCACCCCACTCCCAACTTGTAACCTGTCCCCCTCTCAAGCCCTTTGCCCTTTACCAAAGAAGACGGCATTGGCCTTAGCAAGACTCACTGGAAACCAACGGCGACCGACATCATGTTACCTCACCAAAAACCAACGCCGACACTAATAGATGCCACCACAAGTCAATACTGACACGAACTGACACTGTTACCTCACCAGCAACCGACACCTACGCCCACATAAGTAGTAAAATACTATAATCTATAACAAAAGCAAACTTAACCACGCTATCTTGAGTGGACACATCATTACCCTGCAACAAGTAAACAATGTCCAACAAAAAAAAAAAAAAGAAAATTTAAACTGTTGGGTTACTCAAAACCAAACATCTCTTATTTGTTCGGACCTATTAGTAAGAACAAAATATATATGTTTGACTTTATAGAAAAGAACAATATAAAAACGTTCGAACCTTTAAAACCGAACATCTCTTATTTGTTTTGACTTATAAACACGAACACTTAAAATCCATTTACAGTTACATAAACGAACAATTCTCAATTGTTAAATAGTTAAGTTCCGTGTTTTAAAACGGAACAACAAAAGCTTGTTTGAACTCCTACAGGTGAACAATATCCATTTGTTCGAAGCTATATAATCGAATAATACCCATTTGTTCGGAGTTGGGAAACGGAACTAAATAACTTTGTTCAGACTTGGAAGTCGAAACACATTAAAAGAGTTTAGTGTTACAGAAATGAACGTTGTAAATATATTCGAAGTTGAGAAATTGAACAATACGAAATTCAGCATGCGAAAAATTTTAGTTAAATTCGATAAAAGTGTATAAATACTTACCTTTTAGTTGCTAATATCATCTCTATTAATGCTTTTCTTGTCCATTATTCAATATAACATGAGAAGCACTAATTTTTCATGTAAATATGGATTCGGTGTCAAGGTCGTTAGGGTTTGTGAGAGCATGAAGTCTATAGATGGTGTAATGTTTTTGTAGTTGGCGGTGGAGTGGGGTGGGGATAGGAAATTTTTTAAGTCATTAAGTAAACATGTCCTTATTGGTAAATTTACATTTAGATATAAAGAATTTAACAAATTATTTTAAATAGTGGGGGGGCTTAGAATATTTTGAGTGGTAGCAATAGCCTAGCCCTAAAAGGGAAAATCCAACTTTCTTCTTCTTCTTTTTTTTTTTTAATTTAAATTTATTATTATTATTATTATTATTTTTGGGGGAAAAGAGAAAGTCCACCTTGAAATAAGACTTAAAAAAACATAAGAGTCATCGTCATAATTGATGTTGTAGGATCAATTTTTAGAAATTTATTAAATGCAACAATTTTGAATCTTCACTCTGTTATAATGATAAATATCACTCTTGAAGTCTTCCATTCAAGGTGATAGATCTGTGCCCTTTAATATTAGTAAAATACATCAAAGGTTTGTTTGGTTGTCCAATTTGAAATTAAATAATTCAAGTAATTTTATATAAGATTGAAGGCACATTATATCATCTTGAATTAATAAATTCAAAATAAAAATGATAGTTATCATCACAAATAAGAATGACAATTCAAAATAGTGGTATTTCATGGATTCTTTAAAATTGATTTTACAACATCAATTGTAGTAATAACTACAACATTTTAAAATTTTCTATTTTAAGGTGTTAAATTTATGCTTTCAATCCTATGTAAAATTTCTTGAATTGTTTAGTTTTGAATTGGACGACGAAAACGCCCTAAATTTGTTTAATTTTCATTTAGATGCCCAAAAATGGGCTATAAAAGCATTTCCAAGGAAGCTAGCTATCCAACCCTCTTGGCCATTTTAGCTATCAAAACGCATTTTTCCTTGTCAGGCAGCTGGCTAAATGGCTAGTTATTTTAACTATTGTCATTTTGGCTAGCTACATTTAGCTAATAAATGTTTACTAGCTAAACTATTTATAGTTAAAAAAATGACACTTTCCTTCTCTTTATGAACCATTATCTCTTTTTCTCTCTCCACTAAATGTTTTAAAAAAGAAAGATTATTAACAAAAAATTTGAAATAGCTAAAAATAACTAGTACCTTTGGAGTACTCATTTGGATAGGTTGCTAGCTCTTTTTAAAAATGTCATTTAACTAGCAAAAAAAATAATTAGTACCCTTAAAGATGCTCCAAGTTTTGACTCTGCTGTTTATGTGCGCTAGCTATGAGGTTTAAGCTATTTAAGTTTTATGATGCGGTGAAAACCTTCAATTCTAGCATAAAAAATATTCAGTTGGACCTATGAAGGTAATTATTGGTATGTGGATAACGTGAGTTAGAATTTATTTTAGATTTAATGGATCATGGAAGTTAGAATCCATTGTATTGTTCAGTATAGAAGATTTTGTTGTGTACATTGTCAGATGCAATTTCCTCTGCTAAAATTTCATAATTGTGAATTTTTAGTAATTGAGCATTTAAGCACGAAAAGCAACTTATTGAATTTAAGATTATCAAAAGCAAATGGTATGATAGCCTGGTAGCATTATCTTCACTTGTTGAGTGAATGATTTTGGGTTCAAACTTTTGCAAAAGTATCAATGCTTATTTGTTGATATTAGGGGTAGTAGGTTAGGGGTAAGGGTAACCACCCAACCCCCAATAGGAATATATGTGAGTTCTCATCTAATAATATAATGTTGATACATGAGATATTAAAGTAAATATTTCTAAGATTATAGAGTAGTTAACATGTTTTCCAATAAATTATGTGTAGATTTTCATTTCGTATCCAAACATTGTTTTCAAGATCATAGTTCAACCAAAATCCGTTCTTACCCCAAAATAGGAGGTCAAGAACCGTATCATTCATCCTGACTCTTAGGCTAACCAACCTCTGGCACCACAGGCTTTTCCTTGAGGGTTCTAGGACTTTCACTCAAGGGTCCATGACCTGTTCTTGCTTACTTATGGGAGTATTCTCAATCAAGGACCATAAACCCTAACACATGTGATTCAATCTGAGACCCATGGTCTCCATAAAATAACACCATAACCAAATATCCGCATAAAGCTAAAGACATTTCATAATCATGAGAGTTATGGTTCGAAACAATATTTCTCTATATCATGCTCCAAGTAATTCTCATAAAGTAACAATTTCACAATAATTAATATGCCTCAATTTTACAATTAAAATAACACCACATGTCATGCTATATTCCATGTATCATATTTTCAATTTAAAACTAAAATCCGTAATTAATTTAAAAAAAACATACTTGCTAGAACACATTATATCATAAGAAGATTAATAGTCACAATTGCTACCTTGGTTCACTTGCAAAGTCAAACCCAAGTCCCCATGTGTGACAATGCCAATGATGTCAATGCAATGCTAATGCGCCCTAAGGTCCTCCAAAGTCCAACCAAAATCTGATGATAATACACATGCATAATATTTAAGGTTTCCAAATCAAATAAAGTAATAAAGTATGGTCAAATTAATTATCTAAAGCCTCTCTAGGGTCAAAATAGGGTCTCAAGAGGTCAAAATAATTTTCAGAATACATTTTTGTAATGAGGAAACTAGCAATAACCCCTATTAGAAGGTTGTGCTTAACAATAACCCCATCAAAATATTTTTTAACTCCTTAACCCCATAGTTTAGTATCCCTATGCTATAAGGAAATTTTTTTTAAAAAAGTCCCATATTAACCTTATATATACCCTAACTTTCTCTCTCACGTTCTTCCTCTCTCCCATGTTCTCTCCCTTTCTCCTATGGTCTCAACTGGCGTATCAAGCTCCAACTACCCTTTTGGTGGCTATTCGACTTTCGACAACCTCCGTCGAAGCTCAACCATGTTCTCTTCTCCATCTTTTTCTATTTTCCCCCCTATATTATGCTATCACCAGATCTATTACCATAACTGAATGCTAACCATGGCTATCACCCCTTTCTTCTTTGTCGTCTTCTTCTTCTTTTCATTTTTTTTTCCTTTTTTTCCCCCTAGATCTATTACCATGGATCCCTTCTCCTTTTCTTCTATTTTTTATTTTTTTTTATTTTTCCCTGATCTGTTTTTGTTATTATGATAATTTTTTGGGAGTTTCTATTTGTGTTTGTGTTTACCCAACCATAAAATACTGTTTATAGCAAAAAATAGTAAATTGTTACTATTTTTTATAGAAATTTTAAGTAGCACGAAATAGTAAAATGTGACCAAATCTCAACCATAGGTATGGCCTAGAATAGCCATAACAGTGCTTGCAACACCTCGTCTAGAGGTTTTGTTGTGATGATAACTTTTTGGGGGCTATTACTTCTGTTTGGTTTGACCAAATTGTAAAAAATGTTTATAATAGCATAAAATATGTCATGGATTTCTGTTCCACATCGGATAGGCACTGGGGTAGTCTTGGGTATATAAGTGGGGAGGGCAACTCCACCTAATGGGCTAGCCTATTGGGTTGGAGACCCGACCCATGACAAGTGGTATCAGAACCAACCCAGTCCCTTATCTGATGTCACGCCAAGACCTGGGCCCACGGGGTACTGAGGGCGTATATGACTCGCGAGGGGTATTAGGTGTGGACAGGTTGGCAAGGTGGGCCCAACCACGACGAGGGCGTCGTGCGGGTTGGGTAGGGGAGAATGTTATGGATCTCTGTTTCACATCGAATAGGCACTAGGGGAGTCTTGGGCATATAAGTGAGGAGGGCAACTCCACCTAATGGGCTAGCCTATTGGGTTAGAGACTCGACCCATGATAAATAGTAAACTATTACTATTTTCTATAAAAAAAAAAAAAAAAAAATTTATAGCACCAAACAGTAAACTGTTAGTGTTTTCTATATAAAACTTTCATAGCACAAAGTAACAACTTGTTTCTATTTTCTATATAAATTTTTAGTAGCACAAAATAAATGTGACCAAATCTCAAACATGGTCATGGTCTAGATTGACCATGACAATGATCACAACACCTACTATAGAGGTTTTCTGATGATGATAAAGTTTTGGAGGTTGTTACTTGTGTTTGGTCTAACCTAATCATAAAAAGTGTTTTAATGGCATAAAATAATATGTTGTTACTATTTTCTATAGAAATTTGTCATTGCACGAAATAGTAAACTATTTCTATTTTCCATATAAATTTTTAATATCATAAAATAGTGAGATTTGATAGTTTCTAGATGAATTTTACAACTTCTTGTAAATAATGTTTTATATTATGCCATTTTTTCTTCAATTTAAACAAGAACAAGTTTTAAGGAAGAATGATGCAGTTGAAAAAATGCGGTCAAGACTAGCTCATCAAATTAACAAACAAGTGTCCATAAATTTGTTGATTGTCACAAGAACAATGCCAAATGATATGCAACCACGATCAATGCTCACACTAGAACATGAAAGTAGGGAAAAGAGAAACTCTCTCTCTCAATATTATTAATCTAAAAAATAATCAAAAGCTCAACCATTTGCTATAAGTCTTATATCCCTTTTTATAGAGAACTAAACTATGAAATAGGAAAAACCAATTCTACTAGAACAAGTAAAATTAACTAGGAAACTAATAAAATAAAAGCAATAATTAAATAACAAAAAAATAATTAGAACTCCTAAAAATATCTAAAATAAACTAGAATCTCAAAAATTGCAGCAACAACAGTAGCAGTAAGCACCTGTGGTGCATATGCGTAATTGTAGTATGTGTACACTCAAGAAACCATGCATAAAATAAGTGTATGCCTTTTGGCACGCTGCGTCATTCTCCCCTGTTTGGAAAGAGTTCGCCCTTGAACTCGTAGCATCATCTTTTGAGTCCTCTCCATGATACGGAACCAAATCTTTGACATTAAAGACATATACTATATCAAAAATTGTTTGACATATTGGCTGAATTGTGTTGGTGAAATTAGGATGATGCTAGCTCGGCTAGTGAGTCTAATTGTAAATTTAAAACCCTCAATAGAGTTATGATTAGTATGGCAAATAACGAAATCATGTGTCTCAGTCCCTACTGAGACTTCCACTATGCTTACAGCTGTTGATATTGCGGATCCATTACTTGATCTGCAAGGATTCGGTTGCACAAAAGTGATCGTTTTGCACCTTACATGATTCTCTCTATTCTCCCTTGTTTGGAGAGAGTTCGTCCCCAAACTTTATGGGTGTCACACCCCATTTTTATCACCTTACCTAACAATCATCATTTCATGTAGGTTTTTGTTTCATTTTTTAGTCTAGTTTTTTACATTGAGTTTTTATGGCATTGAAGATCATGTGTATGAATTTTGGATTGATTTGGAGTTGATTTTAATACTTAAAAAGAGATTTTGCGACTTTGAGTGCATTATCATCTTATAAGTCATATACTTTCTATTTGACTTTGAAATGATCCTTGAGCTGTTCTTTTGAGTTCATATTGATATATAGAGTCTATTTATAGGATCAAATTGATAACTTAATGGTTTAAAATCAATTCGGCTCATAATGGTTCAGGATGGCTATAAAACCCTCTCTTGGTTTGCTCAATTAGCTCACATTCCCTACTCAATTTTCATTCATTAAACATTAATTGGTCTTAATTTTACTTCTACACATGTTCTAAAATGTTGGATTTTGGTTTGGAAAGCATTTGGTTCAACTTTGTGTGCAAACCCTAACTTTGCGATGGTGGTGCACAGCGACTAGCCACCTTTGTAAAACCTAACCATGCACCCATGATCAAGGGTTTTTATCCTAAAATGTTTAAAAATGTGTTCCTTTTCAAAGCACAGTCGTTTTGGCTTTTATTTCGTCAAAATCGGACTTAATTTGACCTCCGAAACCCTTCTAGAAGGTAAAGGAGTGCAAAAGAGGATTGTTGGGAATCGGACTAAAAGGAAAAACAAAGTGAAGAATATAAAAAAAAATTTCCTAAACGATTCCACAGCCCATTAATCTAATTATGCTATAATACAAAACCAAAACCCTAACTAGAAGAGAGTTGATTTACTTACAGTTTGATTGTCTTCTTCTTTTGCTCTAATCTTTGATTTTAGACAGCAGTGAATTGAACAGCCCAAGTGTTTTGCCTCCAATAGTATCCACACCTAGCAAGAGCTTCAAGTCCTTTCTTCTTTTTCCTTTGTTGTTGCTAGTAGAGAGAAAGAGAGGGCCACAATTAGGGGGATAGCTAGGGCTTAGGAGTGAGTAATTGTGATGATGTTACACATCATCACATGGCTTTAAATAGCCACTAATAGGGCAGGCCAAAGGGGAGAGGTCCAAACCCTAATTGGACTTATGCAATTTAGAGTATTAACCACTCTAGTTTATATCCTATACAAACTTGGTCCTCAAGAACTATTTTTCATTCACTTATACCCTTTCTCTCATAGATTTTAAAGCTCTCTATGCATGATCAGTGTGTGACCCATTGGGTTCACATCATCAATTAATAGGAATAGCATAGAGTGTGCACAATGGAACTCTTTCCATTAAGGGTCTAATTGGAACTCCTTCCAATTCGCTAATTGATTATAACTCATTTATATCAATTAGGGATTTTACTGACCATTAGTAACATATAGCAATGGCTCATGGTGTGGTCCTTAATGAGGTGAATAGGTATCTTATAAGGAACCCTTCTGTTATACTTTATAGGTTATAATTACATCCTTCCTTGTACATAATGTCTCCAATTAAACTAATAGGACATGGAAGTATGTTAAGTCCCTCGTTTAATTACTTTATAATCAATCATGAATATCAACTCAATGATGAACTTATGGAAACTCTTTTCTATATTCATCCTACTATGGCCATGGACTTAATGAGTTATATTATGAATGCTATATGAGACATTTTCTCTTTTTTTTCCTGAGAGTGATAGATTCCTTGTTGATCACTCACATGCCTTTATGCACATAGTAATATGGCTAATGAACACCTTGTAGACCCCTATAAGGATTTACACTTAGTGTTATCAAACTTTTAAGGCTATACGCATAAGACAACTATGGTATCTCAGGTCTAAAGATTACTTGTACCACTATAACAATGAGAAAATGATTAACAGGCAGGTTAAAGCTCTACTCAGTTGATCTCGTATCTTTGGTCACATTCAGTGTACCTATTCTTGTAATAGGCACCCATATGTTGATTGTAGTGTCTCTACACAAATAGTTTGAGACTAGTTATCCTCTTAAAGAGTCAACTTAACAAGTGCTAGTCCTATGGTTCATTACTGTCCATCATAATGAACCCTCAACTAGGAATGCTTTAGGAGTTTAGTACAGAGATATATTTACAGTCTCAAAATTACAACTCTTTTATAATTCCAAATTCTCAACGCTAACTTCATGGACATATCATGTAAATATTAATGATGCAAATAAACATGATAGAATAAGCCCTTTTATTAATTCAATAATAAATGTGACATACATAAATGAAATCAAATGATTGTTCTTTATCCCTAAACAATCATCTCTATGATTGACTATAGGGCATACTACTAACAAGGATAGCTATTGAGAGGCCTTTGGGTAACCGTCCAGCCTCGAAGGTTACCTGGGGGACTCCGTTTTCATTTAGGTTTTTGCCTCTTGCTCCCTTTCTTTGATGGATTCTTCCTCCCTTGCAAGTTGTTTCCTTCTAAAATTAGGTAACTTTGAGTTACTTAAGCCCTAAGAGAGTCTCTAATAGCCCTTGGATCATTATTTAACGAATTAATCTTAACTATTGGTTTATTAGGTCAGTCCCTTATATAAAGAACACTATATTCAGTATAGAGGGAGACTACAAGAGCACTTTATACCTAGAAAGAGAGGGAACTACGAAATTGAGAGTTCAATAACATCAAAGAGAGGTTCTCTAACCCTTGTACGCAAGAGAAGAAGACTTTCAGAGGCAAGAGGAAGCTCTACAAAAGGTAAATCTTTCCATCTAAATTTTTGGGAATTAGGGTTTCTTCTTTTCTCATGATAAGTTCTAATGCATATAGTAGTCTTGCATGTTGGTTAAATCCAATGCTTTTGTGATGTTCTATACTTGATTTTAGGATTATTCATGAGTTAATATGCTTAATAGTCCTTAGTTACCTAGGGTTTTGAAAGCATTATCTTTTTTATCCTCTCAAGTTATGTATGTTTCATGTAGCATATTTGCTGTGATTATTTGGATTTTTCTTCATGGTTAGTCGATCTATATATGTAATTTTGAGTTAAATCATGTTGGGTTTTGCATTCATATAGTTTATTTTTTAGGGTTTTGGAGAAGTTATCATTTTTAAGGATAATTATCCATTTTAGATGAGTAGGTTTTGCATGGGGGTATTTGGGAGTGTGTTTAAGTATGAAACCACTTCTAATATGATTTAGGATATGGATTTTACATAGGATATGTTAATAAATCTTTCATATGGATTACTTTTTACGTAAAATTATCTTAGGATAGTTTTACTTAAGAAAACTCACTGTAAGAAGCCTTTTTTCGTATTCTTTACCTAAAGTCTTCTTTTTGAGGTTATTTTTGCTTTTGTTTTCATATTTTTAATTTTCATATGATATCCCCATGACAATATAGGTCTTTTGCATATCTCTTAGCTTTGCATGCATGTTAAAGGGCATATTTCATGTAGGGACATACTAGGGTTTCTTGTTTCCTTTTAATTATTGCTTTTGTATGATTATTAGGATAATTTTGAGACTTTTAGTAGTTTGTCCAGATTTTATTAATGTCTTATGGTAATAATTTGAGCATGTTGGTAAGTGATTCGAGCATAGTAATTATCTTATAGCAATAGTAGGGTATTTATTTGCTAAATCGGCAATAATTTGAAGGTGATTTGCATATGGTAAGTTAAGGTATTGTATACTTCTTTCTCTTATTCCCTTCTCCCTCTTGGGTTATTTCCTTTGCAAAGGATCATGGTAATTTCTAGGTTTCTTATTTTATAAATTCTCATTTTCCATCTAAATACTTCTTTATTCTTTTTTTAATTGGAAACTATTTTGGAAACTTTTATTTTTATAAATGGAAAACTAAGGTTTATTATAATTCTTTAAAAATGGAAATAACCCTTTTCTATCGAACTACGTGGACTTTAATCCTTGCATGTTTGTGTAAGGTACGTAGGTGTTCAATTGATATTCAAGTCCACCCAAGGATACTAAGTATCCTACATTTTTTCATTTTTTCTTTTATTTTATTAGTTATCTCTTGTGATTGGTAGTGGATAAGGATGGATTATTAATTAATATGCATACTGTGTTTTATTGATCGATATTGATTTGTATGCGTCCTCGCTTTAAGAGCTCACTTAAGGATTCACCAATCCACTATATCAATCTCCTTGCGGGTGAAGATTAAACCCTTACACAGCCACAAGTGTTCTTCACTAACACTTGCACAAAACTCCTTTTAAGAGCTTCAAATCTAGGGTTCACACAACCCTTTGAATACAAGATGATTTGCTGTTTGTTTGTGTACAAAAAACTCTCACAAAAAGTAGATAATACTGAATTGAAAGCTCACTCAACTATGATTGATTTACAATAAATGCTCACTTGAATATTTCTAGGCCTTGAGAGTAATGATAGTGATTTTTATTGTTTTGATCTCAATGAATACTCATAAATGAGTTGAAGCTATGTATTAATAGCCCTTAGGTCCAATATGACCATTCTATAACAATAAATGCCAAGAAAGTAAGTTTGGTTGGGCATTAAATGCTCAAATGGCTATTTAAAAACTAGCCATTACAGGTTTGTTTTGAAGGTTTTGGACGTTTGAGTTTCATCTCGAACGTCTGAAACTACTCTCAAACATCTGAGTGGATTGTCTGAGAATTCCAAACAACATAGCAAAATCTCTATTTTTCTTGGACGTTTGAGTTAGGACTTGGACATCAGAAATGCCATATGGACATCTAAGTTACATTTAGACGTATGAGTTTCCCTGTATCAAAATATGAAACTTTGCATATAAAGGCCAAAGACTTGGGATAAAACTCAAATGGCTTGTAGGACCTATTTAGCACTTAGAACTAAGTTCAATTGGTTTATTACCAAGTGAATTAATTGATTTTAAGCCCATAACTCCTAAGTGAGCAAAAATTAAATCAATATTACATTATAGTCCTAAACTCTCACAAAGTGATGTTGATAGCTTCCAATGGAGTTCCACACTTGTGTTTTGAGTTGGATTTGCTACTTATGAGTCCATTGAAGTCCATTGCTTGCATTGTTGTTTCTTTGCTTGCATTTTGACTGCCAGTTGCTAGTTATAAAGTGTTTATGGATATAACTTGTCTTGATAAAAAATTCATCTTTATTGGCAACTAAATAGAACAACTTTTGCTTTGTTATCATCAAAACAAGTGGGATTGAACCCTTAGGTCCAACACACTCCATTTGAATAAATACTTTGACAACTTGGTTTGTTTCAATTTTCTCCCTAATTTATTTTATAAAAATTTCACAAGAAAAAAAATTTTCTCCACACCCATCAACTGATTCAAAAATTATACCAAGGACAGACTAACAACCAAACAGAGATTTTCAATTCCAATAAAATTATAATGTTTTAATTCCTCAACCCTAGAAACTTCAACCCAGTGAACATTAACTAACTCAAAATTACTCTCTGAATAATTTTGTTTAAAGGAATTGTAGAGAATGGTCTCACCTTGATTTTCCAAATCTTTAATAATATTTAGGTCTATATCATCATGTCGATGATAGCTTTAGCTTTTGATAGATCGACCTCGATTCCTTCTTCGTTGACTATGAATCCCGATAACTTCCCTGATGTGACCCCGAATATGCATTTGGCAGGGTTAAGCTTGATTTAGTACTTTTGGAGCCTTTGAAAAAGCTTCCTCAGATCCGCCACATGGTCTTCTTCTTTATGAGATTTGGAAATCATGTCATCTGCATAAACCTCCAGTTCTATGTGCATCATGTCATGGAACAGGGTTGTCATTGCTCTCTGATACATTGCCTTTGCGTTCTTTAACCCGAAGGGCATGACTTTGTAGCAAAAGGTGCCCCAGTATGTAATAAAAGACGTCTTTTCCTAGTCGGATTCAGACATCTTGATCTGGTTGTACCTCGAGAAACCATCCATGAAGGAGAACATCTTATGCACGGCAGTATTGTCCACAAATACATCTATGTGCGATAAGGGAAAGTCGTCTTTAGGGCTAGCCCGATTAAGATCCCTGTAATCGACACACATCCAAACCTTGCCATCTTTCTTTGGAACTGGCACTATATTGGCAACCCAATCTAGGTAAGTAACGACTCTCAAGAATCCTGCTTCGAATTGCTTCATGACTTCTTCTCTAATCTTGAGTGACCATGCTGGTTTCATTCTTTTGAGTTTCTACTTAATGGGATTAAACTCAGGTTTTAGAGGCAACTTCTGCTCCACAATGTCTGTGTCTAAACCCAGCATGTCTTGGTATGACCAAGCGAAAACATCCTGGTATTTTGTCAAGAGAGACGTGAGTTCTTCTTGCTAAGGCAGTGATAGTTTGGAATCGATTCTGACTTCCTTGACACTATCCTTCATCCCAATATTGACAATGATGGCTTCTTTAAGATTAGGTCTTAGACAGTTATTGTATCGCTTGACCATTTCTAGTATCTCCTACATATCTTCCTCCTCATTTTCAGTAGCTACATTGATCTCAGCCTCGAAGTCATGTCTAATGAGAGGGTTTTCTTGTTCATCTCTGTTATAGTGCCTATTTTGTGGATTATTCTTGAAGCACACGCATTTTATAGGCAAAAATTAAGAACACATTCTTTTTTAAAGAAAATGAGATAGTTGCAATGCATTAATCATCATGTAAAGTACAAGTGATAATGCTATTTTATGGAAAACATAGAAATAGTTTGAAAATGAAATCACACGACATTTAAAAGGAAAGATAGTGGTCTCCTATGTGAAAGAGGTTGCCCCTACTGGTGGGAGACCGTGAGCCAACAGGGGGTAATGCTGCTTATAACCGATTTACCCTAAAGAGGCTTGCCTCTTCATAGGGATAGGCACAGCGATCTAATTGTGGAGTTGCTCCTCGGACTTTGCAACACGAATGGAATTGGTGGGTGGAAACATCAGAGATTCGTCTACAGTAGTACTGTGTCAACCTGGCTGTCTTCATCAGCGTCGGCGAATTCATCTCCCTAAGTTGGTGGTGGAACTATTTCTTTGTTCACTGCTCTGTTTGTGGGGTTGGAATAAAGAACATAGAAGTCGAACTTTCCTATGGGTTCTCCTAATTATCCCACTTTCGGGTCCCCTGCTTCATACCTCTTATGGAGGCATTGTTGGGAAGTTTTTCCTTTTAGCTTTTCTTGCTTTACTGGCGGCTCCACTTTAACTTCGGGTCCGGTAATCTTGTTTCCCCTTTTGATAGAGACAGTTCTTTTTCTCATCAAAAGAATTATGTTAGCCTTGAGTAAGGGGCAATCTTCAATGTGATGTTTAATGACCTCATAGTGGCAACAATATTCACATTGGTCATAATCCAGGGGTCTGGTAGGAGAGGGAGCCCCTTGACTGCTAGGTCCCTTTCTTCTTTGCAGTAGTACAGAATCTCTGACATGGTTACCAGGAATGGTGGTTCCTTTCCAACCTGCAAAGGTTTGAGTGGAAACTTTTTGCCTACGACTACCTGTGCTTCTTTCTATTGTTTAGGGGCATTGCCTTTCTTTATTTTCTTCCCTTTTTTCCTGCTTTTGGTGGTATCCTTTTTCTCCTTGGGAGGGGTTTCAGTTTCAGAATCTGGGACTATCTTACTCTGTGGCGAGCTATGAACTACTATAGTTGACAAAACTCACAACTACATGGGCCCATTAGATGTGTCCTTTTTCGTCCTTTTCTTGAAATATGGGGTTTTCAAAAGTATCGTAAGCTATGATTGGAAAATCCTCATTCAGCGCGTCGCGAAAGTCCCCATTCTTGATGAAGGGTGCAAGAGCCTTTTTGGTGAAGATGCTATAGCACACGGGTGTTCCACTACGTTGGTAGGCAATTACAGGGAAATCCTTTGGAAGTACGGGTAGTAGCCGCCCATCTTCAATGTACGGTGCAACGGATGAAATGGTTGGTTTGTTGAGGTGAACAGGTTGGTATCGGGCTCTTTTCTCAGCATTGAGCTGTGATCCTCCCTTAGCAGCCTTTGAGGTACACTTTGTTTCTGCCATAAGTCTGTTGCGAGTGGTCTTGGATCGTCTCCTAAGTCGCGCTATGGTGTTGACTGTCTGGTCAAAGCTTGTAAGCTTTGCGCTTCTTGGAGAGTTGGTAGCTTGTCTTTGGGCTTGGTTGTGATGTTGGGTTGCTTAGAGCCTTGAAATGGATACTTAGTACTTAATGCCTTGTAGCAGTTTGTACTTAGTACTTGATGGTGACGCTATCTCTTGTGGATAGCTTTGTCTGCTAGTTCCTTCTTCCCTTCTACCTTCTATTTGTATCTTCCATGTAGTACCTAGTACCTAGTACCTAGTATAGGTAAATACATTATAGTTAGTATGGGATTAATAAATAGGAATCGAATCTTTACTTTCCATTATGTCTTAGGGCACTTGGAGTTACCTCTAGTTTACCCTTGACATAGCCTTGGGGAGTAAAGATTGGACGTATGCATGTCCTAGGTATCCCTCGTCTGTAAAGAACGACTCCTAAGAATGGTGCTGATGCAGCTTAGCTAAATTCTTGTAAGAATATGACTCAAGCCTTGTTACCTGTGTTAATTACAAATGGGTAGAAATAACACTTGTCAACCCCTAGTCTTGGCTTAGGTCTCGCAAGCATTCCTCCGTCTCCATTTGAGTCATCCCTTGTTAAGTAACCTTGATGTATTGTTTGGTGGTGGGTTGATTGCAAACCTCTGGATGGATTCATTTATGCAATGTACCTCTTTTAAAGTTATTGAACCCTTAGGTTGGATATTTGGGAAATTTCTAAACCAGACTTGATGTGATGATATTGATCACCGTCCTAGAGTAGTTTAAATGCATGATTTGCAAGGGCCCTAGGTACGTGGTGCCCATTTGGCTATATAGACTCTTCTTGGAATGTATGTGATGATAATAACAATATGTATGTACACGATATATACAAGCAGGATATGTACAAGATAAATCCTCTCCTCGTGCGTGTCGGTGTTTTAATGCAACAGGGGTCGGCATTTCATTCCTAGGGATGCTATATGACATGTTATCATGAGGCTAGGCAATGCAAGCAAGTCCTAAAAAGATGGGGTCCCAAATCACCTAGGCCTCTCGCAAGCGTAAACAAGCCTTCGGTGATCTGGGTGGGGGCTTTTTAATGCACACATCCGCCCGATGTACAAACCATCTAACAGAGCATACACCTATATTCGCTCCCTGCCATCCTGCAGAGTTGGACACTTGAGCGTGCCCAGGTTCAAATAAAACAAAGTATGCAAGTATGCATGAAGTGAGCAGTTATATTTGAGGAAAAGATAACATACATTGACATGGCATGATATAGCATTTCAACATATCAATCACATAAGAAAGCAATTAAATACTCAGGAAGTAAATAAATGCTTTAACAGAATAAAGACTCACGCACCCCATAAAAAGAGAAAAAGAGGTAGTCAGTAATTTGTTAGAAAATTTGTAAATCAATAATAAATAATAACAAAAGACATTGGTCTTATCCAGGTTGCATAGGAAATTAACAATTCCAAAAAAGGGATTTTAGAAACATCGTTAAAAATCACATGGGACTAAATCTACAACATCCTCAGTGGAGTCGCCATGCTGTTGCTACCCCAAAAAAAGGAAGGGATTCTTTCTAAGATGGGATGACCCTCGGGTCTTCTATTTCTGGTGCTGGGTGTGTGTGTTGAGTTCATTTCAAGGGCGCCTTGACCGTCCTAGGCATGCAAGCATATCTAGAATTATCAAGGCTATGGAGTTGCCACTAATCAGGGATTTGAGGACGCGATTGGACATCCTATAGTTGGTTTAGAAAATAGGGTCATCTGAGATCTCAAAATAAGTCCATTTGAGGCCTTATCATCAAACGACTCCATTTGAGGTCCGTTTGGAATTTGATTGACTCCTAGTGGTCTATGAGACTAAAGATCGAGGGTAAAGGGGTTTGGTTACGAGTGGGGAAGGTGTGAGGCACCCCACATCGCCCGTTGGAATCCGACGGTTCCTGATTTTAACGATGTTTCTAATTAAAATCTCATTTGATATTATTGATTTCCTATACAAATAATTTGACATAGAATACCTTTTTGAAGGGTTGTGAATTCGGACCAACTCATTTTTACATCAAATTGTCGGTGAAGATGGTTAATACACTATAAAAAAGATGGAGAGCTCTGAGAATACAGCACCGCCTCTTTCTTCTGAAGAGACTGATCACCTCGAACGGAGTACCAAGAAATCTACGGCCCCGTTTGCTCATGGCCTTTCGCCTATGGATGAGGATAACCGTCCCCCTTCTTTTCTTCCTGATTCTGAATTGCATATGGCAGATGCTCCTTCCCTGCCCACCGTTCTTCCTTATGGGTCAGTTATTCCTACTGCTGAAACCCCTGTTTCTCCGGCTATTATTCCCCCTGTTACCTCCTCTGCTTCGTCTCATGCTCATCATGGCGGGTTGTCTTTCAAGTAGACTTTAGTGGCGAATGCTGGCCCTAGACGCGACAACAAACCTCGCTGGTTTGAACCCAAGCTCATAACTGATTTGGAGAACATTGAAGTCTCTTTTACTAAGGAGGCAGTCCCAAAGCCAAGTTTTTCTTTGAAACCCCCTTTTAGAGATCGTTTGAGACAATCTTGGACCACAACTCTTACAGTCAAATTACTTGGGAAATCCATCAGTTTCTCTCTTTTGAGTATTCGCATACATCAATTATGGCGACCAATGGGTGATTTGGAAATCGTTGATTTGGGTAATGGATTTTTTCTGGTGAGATTTGCTAATGCTGATGATGCTGCTACTGCTCTTACGGAAGGTCAATGGCTCATCGGTAACCACTACCTCACTGTCAGCCGATGGACCCCTGGGTTTACACCTTCTACTGCCACCATTATGTCCACCACGGTTTGGGTAAGACTTCCTGAACTACCTATAGAATATTATTATGATGATGTTCTTTATGCCATTGGTAAAAGTATCGAAGTTCCTTTAAAGGTTGATTACAATACTTCCTTGGCTACAAGGGGTAGATTTGCTAGAATTTGTGTGGAACTTGATTTACAGAAACCTCTAGTTAGTCGATATTGGCTTGATGGTATTCGGTTCCGTGTCAAATACGAAGGACTTCCGGTTATTTGTTTCACTTGTGGTTGTGTGGGTCATCAGAGTACTGATTGCCCAATTTCTGTAATTCCCACTAATGGCACTCTCGCTCATCAGCCAGTAATGCAAGATACGGTAGCTATGGATCAGCCAGAAACTCGGTATGGACCCTGGATACAAGCATCTAAACGTGTTACACGAGGCAAAGCTGCCTCTAATATTGGTGTTCAAAGCATCGCTGCTAGTGGTGGCCAGAATCGGTTTGCTCCATTACAGGAGGGTAATGGTATAGATTCTAGGTTGCCAGCTGACTCTTTGTAGGTTAGCGAGAATATTGGGGATGTCATCACAACTAGTGTTGAGGCGGTTAGGCCCCGTAAGAGTCCAGATACCTCCAAAAGGAATGCTACCTCCCCTGTGGTTACTACTCGTGGCGATCTATTCTATAAACGGTCAGATAAGAATCCTTTATCGGATAGGAGTAGAAATCATAAAATGGATAAGGGCACCTCGTCTCTTAGCCACCCTCCTTTAGTTGAGAAATCCTTCCCCTCAAAAGGTTCTAAATCCTCTTTGACTTCCATCCCTACCCGTCAGATCCCTCTTGAGATTTCCCCTTCGACACCAGCTGAGCACTTTGATATGTCCGCCTCCATTCCATCTGTTGGGAATCTAGCTAGGGAGGAAAAACTACAAAGGCAGAATTAAAATTTTTCTTACGATTCCCAAAACCATGAATCTTAATTATGCTTAATACAAAAACTATAAACCTAACTACCAAGAGAGTTAGGATACTTACAGTTGAACAATGGTCTTCTCCTTTATGCTCCAAGCTTTGTCTTCTCCTTTTTACTCCAAGCTTTGTCTCTGGACAGCGGTGAATGAGCAGCCCAAGTGTGCTGCCTCCAATGGTATCCACACCTAGCTTGAACTTGAAGTCCTTTCCTTCTTCTTCCTTGTTGTTGCTAGAGGTGGAGAAGAGGGAGAGAGAGAGAAAGAGCCTCCTTGTGAATTCGGCCAGCCCTTGGGGAGAATGAATTATGTTTCAAGTGATGTCATCACATCACATGTGAGGCTATATATAGCCCACTAATAGGGCCGGCCCTAGTGAGGAATCCTATTCCTCATATGAGTTAAGTTATAATTATACATAATTGCAACTTAACCCCTCTAATTTATATCCCATATAAATTTGCCCCTTAAGAACAATTCTTTTATTCACTTATGCCCTTTCTCTCATAGACTTTCAAGCTCTCTTAGCATGATCAGTGTGTGACCCATTGGGTTCACATCATCAAGTAGTAGGGATAGCACGAGATGTGCACAATGGAACTCTTTCCATTAGAGGGTCTAATTGGAACTCTTTCCAATTCCCTAATTGATTATAACTCATTTATATCAATTAGGGCTTCTACTAACCATGAGTAACACCTAGCATATGGCTCATGGTGTGGTCCTTAATGAGGTGAATAGTCATTTACAAAGAACCCTTCTGTTATAGTTTATAGGTTACAATTCTATCCTTCCATCAACACAATGTTTCCAATTGAACTAATAGGACATGGAAGTCTGTCAAGTTCCTAGTTCAATTACTTTATACTCATTCATTAATATCAACTCAATGATGAACTTATAGAAACTCCTTTCCATATTCATTCTACCATGGGCCCATGGATTTAATGAGTTATATTCAATGAATGCTATATGAGACATTCACTCTCTTTTTCCTGAGAGTGATGGATTCCTTGTTGATCACTCACATGCCTTCACACACATAGCAATAGGGCCAATGAATACCCTTACAAACCTCTGAATAGGATCTGCACTTAGTGTTATCAAACTTCTAAAGCTATATGCATAAGACAACCATGGTGTCTCAGGTCTAAGGATTACTTGTACCACTATAACAATGAGAAACTGATTGACAGGCATGTTAAAACTCCATTCAGTTTATCTCATATCTATGGTCACATTCAGTGTACCTATTCTTATAATAGGCACCCACTTGTTGGTTGTAGTGTCTCCACACAAATAGCTTGAGACTAGCTATCCTCCTATAGAGTCAACCTAACAAGTGCTAGTCCTATGGTTCATTACTGTCCATTATAGTGAACCTTCACTACAAGAAAAATGAGTATTAACGGCGTCATATTAACGGCGTGCGCATATGGCATGCCGTTAATAAGGTTATTTACGGCGTGCCAAATTTAAATGCTGTGAATATAGAGAGAGGAGACCATATTAACGGCGTACAAAGACGGCACATCGTGGATAAGCTGTTTTACGGCATTCTTTTGCACGCCGTTAATGTTCTCAAGTTTTACGGCTTACTAAAATCGTTTTCACGGCTTCTCAAAATAAGTGCTTGTGAGTGGGAAAATTAGGCGGGGGATTTTTTTTGGCCACATTTTCGCCCTTTAGTTTCTTGGGTACTTTCCCCTTTTCATTTTTCCATCTCTACTCCATCGTCACTATAGGAAGAAAGGAAAGAACTAGGGCTCGTCACTAGAGAAGGAATAGAACTAGGGGCTCGTCATCAGAGAAGGGAAAGAACTAGGGCTCTTGCTCGGCTGAAGATTTGGGGCGATTTGGTGTTGAATCTTTGAGGCGATTTGGGGCGATTCGGTGCTGAAGCTTTAGGGCAGTTTGGGACGATTCGGAGCTGAAGCTTTGAGGCGATTTCTCACGGTACTCTCTTTCTCTCTTTCTCTGTTTGGTTTATGTTTTCTTGTTTATAGAAATGGCTAGGCTGTATAAATCGATGAGAGGGCGTGAATGGTTGGGCTATCGTCGCCGTTCTCAAAGTCGGGGCTGCTGTTGGTGTCTCCCTTCTCAAAGTCGGGGCTGCTGTTGGTGTCCTTCTTCCTCTGTTTCTGTGGGCTATTGGTTCCCTTTGGGTAGATTTGTAGGTTTTTCTTTGAATATATAGTCTGCTTTACTATGGCAATTCAGGGGTTCTATTATCATCTCGTTGCTGCGTTATCTGATGGTGTAGCCTCTGTGTTTGATGTATTGCCTGTGAGATAGGCTTTGTTGTTAATAGTCTTTGTTGTTAATGTGGTTATAGGTGCTGTATCAGCTGTAGTGCTTGTGGCAGGGGTTCATTTTCCTTGCCACCTATTTTTCCCAAGACAACCAAACACATGTAAGTTTTTAATTTTCCTTTCCTTTTTCTTTTCCTCCACTTTTTTTTCCATTCCTTTTTTATCCCTTGCACTTTCTTAGAACCAAACACAGCCTTAAACTTGGTATTCTCGGAATTTTCCCCTCAAGTTGTCATTTGCATGTCATTCAAAGAGAATTCTATGGGGTTTTCATTCTGATACTACCAGGATTACCATATATTTTTCCTACTTTCATTTTTAATTTTTAAATTTTATTTGGTTTTAATTTACAAGTGAAAACATTTGTGGAGGAAAATTGGTTATTGATTTATCACACTTTGGATTGCACATTCACAATGAGACCCACGACCTCTGTGGGAGACATCCTGCCCTGTTCCAGCTGGCAATTTTGTGATTGCTCATTCCCAGGTTTTACTCCCCCATTAGTCATTCTTCTTTGTGGGTTTGGTTCTTCTGTTACTTCAGAAAAATGTGAAGATTATGAGTTCCTAAACTCTTTCTTTATTTCTTTAATTCTTTCTAAAAGACTTTTTATTTTTGTAAGACATATAACAGAAGACAAATGTTTTCCCTGTGTCTATCAAATATTTCTATGCCTCTGCAAAAAATAATAGAGTATTTTGTAACCATCAATAGGAAGTATTTACATTTTAACATGAGTTGTCATGTTCATTGCTTCTTTGTAGAAAAAGGCCTTTTTGTCAATACAATTACGTGTTCATTTTATTACAGTGAACCAGCACTTTTTCCCTACAAAATATAAACCAGGTGTAAGTTTATGCTTTTCATGACATTCTTGATTGTGTAAATATTTTACCACATTATTTACTGTTCTAGCACACAGATGATCAGCTTTTCTCTTATCTCCTTTACATGTTGGTCCAAGCTAGACAAGGGCATGCCATGGAATCTGAGACATGGATAGAAAAATACTCCAAAATTTGCAATTACAGCATTTATACGGATATGATCTGTAACAGACATAAAAGTAAATAAGTACTTGGAGACCAGATCATTTAATTTTTGGGTAAAAGTAAAGGGAAGGGGGGGGGAATGAAATCATGTTCTAAATTAAATAATTTGATTTTTACTACACATTCTTATTCAGAATTTATGAGTAGAATATCTACATATATATATATATATATATATATATATAATTCATAATTGCTATATTTCATGTTTTGCAGGTATTTTTTTATCTTCTTGACGTGAGAGAAATGTGTGAACATGCTTATTTTTTAATGGCATTTGTTTTATGATGACTGCCATAATACCAATCTACCATGTGGCCAATTAAATATCTGACTTCCAGGGTCATTTTGGATAATTGGATGCATTTTTAATTTTTTTTTTTTAAAAAAGGAAAACAGAAATGCCAAAGGTAATGTGCTTGGTGTGTGTGTGAGTTCTTGAAAATGAAAATAATGTAGAAAGAAATAGATATCACAAAATAAAAGAAAATGAAGCTTCTAGCCATTAATTTAGTCAAAGAATACAGATAGAACAGGCACACCAAATGCAGTTACATTTTTTAACACTGTTATTTGGCACTAAAAGTTTTGCCTTTTTTTTTTTTTTTGAAGAATTTTCTGTAGTATGCATTTTTACATTAGATCAGATATTCTGCGGGCTTCTTTAAATTCTTAGAATGCAATGTTACATTAACGTCCAGTGGCTTCTTGTAATATAAGGTCATATTCTTCTTGCATTTTTTATGTTCAGGTTGAGCTGCTTCTTGGAAAAGCCTACTCAAATTGGGGCCATATTAGTGACGCTGTTTCTGTTTAGGATGGACTCATCTCTAGTCATCCTGATGACTTCCGAGGTTACTTAGCAAAGGTTCTTCTTCTTTAACTTGCTATATAGTTTATATTACTTCATGTCACTTAAAATTTATGACAGTAATCTTTCTAATGATAACCCCACAATTATTACTAATATATATTGGTATAAATTTCTGTTCTTGATTCCATGTTAAACATAAGCTTCCGAGGTTCCTGATTCCATGTTATAGGGTGGGGTGCAGGGGAAGAAGCTCCTCGTGGAGCTCCCTGAACTGATATTGTGGTGATGGATTTTTCCCTGTTTTGCTATGTTTTCGTTGGAGTTTTATGGGGTATTAGCAATGATAACAAATTTGCTTTAAAGACCTGATCATGATTTGTGCAGTCCAACTTAGACGGATTTGTAGCATCATTAATTTTCACTAATTTCATATCTTCAAAAAACATATGCAGTGGCCAGATTCTATTTAGCAATGTTGATAATATGAGCTACGTACAGTGCTATTTATGAAGTAAAGATCAAGCCTAGAAAAATATCTATATATATATATATATATATATATATATATATATATAGCTATGTCAATTTCATAAATTTGGAAAAAAAAAAAAAGAGAAACAAAACTTTGTTAAGTATGGGGAAAAAAAGAAAGGAATAAGAGTTGCTCTAAAAAACTAATGAAAGAGAGCCTGCGCTTTTTTTTTTTTGGCCTATGGGTACTTGCACTTCTCCAAAGAAGTAAAGGGTTACTAGTATGCCACGACATTGCCCAAAGGAGGTCTTACCTAATTAATGAGTTATTTTAGGCATGATAAGCCATCAGATAAGATTGAAAATTTGAAAAATTCAAATTTTCAATGCTGCACAAAAAAATCAGGTTACGAGACTTTTAGAAGTGCACAAATGTGAGGTCATACAGCTGCTTTCTCAGAATTATGGGTTCAATTCCAAAAGGGATGGAAGTAAAATGAGGCAATTGGAGGGCTGTGCGCAGCTAGTTAGCTAGTTATTAGAGCAGATTTTGCCTTTTTCTGTGCTTTTTTTGCTATTTTTGCTGTTTTTCATTGCTGCAGGAGGACTGCTGGTCCTCTCTTTTCATCCTTTTTGTACTCTCACTTTTGGATTATATACTATAACTCTTTGTTGCTGATGAAAAAAAAAAAAAGGTAGTTAGCCCTTTTTGGTGTTCTTTATTATTCTTATTATTATTTGGAAAGGAAAGGAAGTGGAGCAATCTTTATTATTCTTATTATTATTTGAGCTGAGTTTGCATGGCTCTTTCATCCTAGATTTTATCTTTATAGGCATATGTTTGGCTATTTCTAAACTAATTGATTCAATTTTTGAAAGCTACTTGCTTGTTCTCTTCTAATTTTTGAGGTTCACTTTGCCTTGTGTTCTTACTTTCATACTCACTTTTGAATATGTGTTCTTTTTGTTTTTGTTTTGTATTGGTAGGTATGCATGTGTTAGATGTGGTTGGCTGGTCTCCATTTTTGGATGTGGGTGAAGCTATTTTGGGTGTTCTTTGCTGTTCTTTAGGCATGCAAGCAGCTACTGTTTTTTTCTTAGCTTTTTGGATGTGTTGTCTAGCTGGTCCTACTATTTTTGGCTGTTTGGTGGAGCTGTTTGGTGGAGCTATTCTTGGTGTTGCTGTCCAGGCTATGCAACTCCTTTTTTTTGGAGATTCTATGGGTTTTATTAGCTGTCTATAGGCGTTCTCTACTGGGATTACATCATTTAGTTTTTCTTTTGTGCACCCCAAGTTTGTTTTTTTGGATAATTAAGGTAGGTGCAATTGTTTTATGCTTAGAATGGATTTAATGGTATATGCATGTAAACTGACAGTTTCTTGACAAAAGGGGAAAAAAAAAAACCTCTATTAGCTACTCTAAAATAGAAGTTCAATGTTTTATTTTTGTGCATTTCATGTATTGGATATTCCTTTCTTTCTTTTTCTTTAATTTCTAATACTTATTTCAAGTGGGGTTTAATGAAATAAGGAACTCTTTTTTTAGTTTGTATGTAGGATTTTTATGAGATTATTAGTATTGCTGCAGCAAGCTACAGATGCCTATATCAACCTTATTGGTTTTGCATTTTAGGTCATTGAAGCATGGTGTATTGGATGCCAGCTATTTAAGAAATAAATAATAATAAAATTAACGGCATGCAAACCGGCTACCATGAAAAGTCAATTACGGCCTGTGTAAAATGCCGTGGATAGCATTATTCACGGCATTTTGGTGCATATCGTTAAATAGTATTTACGGCGTGCATAAGAATGTCGTACATAATTGATTCACGGCATTCATTTGTATGTTGTTAAAAAGTATTTACGACGTGCTTCAAAATGCCGTGAATAAGGTTATTTACGGCATTCATTTGTACGTCGTTAAAATGTATTTACGGCATGCTTCAAAATGCCGTGAATAACGTTATTTACGGCGTAAAATGTACGCCGTGGATAACTTGGACTTTCCACGGCGTTGCACCTAACGGCGTACGGATGTACGCCGTGGAAAGTCATTAACGGCGTTTTTTGCACGCCGTAAATACCCTATTTTGTTGTAGTGCTTCAATTAGGAATGATTTAGGAGTTTAGTACAGAGATATATTTAGAGTCTCAAAATTACAACCCTTTGTAATTTCATATTCTCAACTCTAACTCCATGGACATATTATGTAAATATAAATGATGCATATAAACATAATAGAATAATCCTTTTTATTAAATCAATAATAAATGTGACATGTATAAATGAAATCAATTGATTGTTCCTAATCCCTAAACAATCATCTCTATGATTGGCTCTAGGGCATAATCTTAACACTATCTACTTCTATCCTTGTGCCTCCAGCTGTCCAAACCAAGGTTAACCTCTCTCCCACCTTAGTTAGTAGAGCAGTTCCTCCTAAACCACCAGATCCATCGTCCCACTCTTCCTCCATACCTGTCCTTCCAAATATCCAACCCAACTCTACCCCCAATCCAATTCCCCCCTCCACTCATGGCCAACCCAATATAGCGAGCCAGCCCATTTGCTTTATCAGTAATGCCATTGCACTGCCGGATTCATCAATTGAACAGCAATCCCCTATTTCTCCAGATGAAATACTTGAGGGAGACTGCCCACATCGTCGAGGTCGCTCCCCCCTTCCACTGATAGACGTTACCGTGAAATGCTCAATGTTGCCAGAAGCAAGAGTCCCCGTCCTCGACGTGGTGCTCACCCTCAACCACAATCAACTGTTTGACAGCCAACAAGCTACAACTCGCAGACAACCACTCTTTCTACTCTTCCTAGTTTTTTAATGAAGATCATTTCTTGGAATTGTAGAAGTGCGGGGTCTAATATTTTTCGTAGACATCTACGGGAACTCTGTCGTGTGCATAGTCCAGATTTGTTAATTATTATGGAGCCTCCTATCAGTGGGGTGCGAGCAGCGTGTTTCCACTTCTTTAGGCTTTCAACAAGTTTTTCTGGTTAACAGTGTAGGCTATGTTGGTGGCATCTGGTTTCTTTGGAACCCTATTGGTTTTGGAGTTCATATGTTGGGCTCTACTTCCCAGTTCATTCATGTTTTAATTTCGCCAGATAACCAACCAGATTGGATCTGTTCTGCAATGTATGCTAGTCCTAATCCCAACCTTAGGGATACTCTCTGGACTTCTCTCACAGATTTTTCGGCTAATCAGAATTTGTCTTGGTTGGTTATTGGGGATTTGAATGATCTCTCTTATGTTAATGATAAACGAGGAGGTGGCCCAGTTAGTATGGCTAGATGTTCTCGTTTTCACCAATGGATGAATCAATGTGGTCTTTTTGATATGGGGTTTCAAGGCCCTGCTTTTACTTGGACTAATTCTAGATAGGGTTTGGCTCATATTAGGGAACGCCTTGATTAAGCCCTTGTCAATCCTAATTGGAGGATTCTTTTTCCTGAAGCAGTTCTCTTCCATTTACCCAGAACTCATTCTGATCATCATCCGCTTCTTCTAAACCTTGAAGGTACCTCTGCTCCTCCTATTACTAAGCCTTTTCGATTTGAACTTCCTTGGCTTTCTCATGATGATTTACCTCTTATTGTTGATAATGTCTGGAATTATCCTACACAATCCCTCACGGATACTATCACCAATCTTGCATCTAATTTGACCGCTTGGAATCATGAGGTTTTTGGTAATATCTTTTGCAAGAAACGAAGTTTGATTGCTCGTCTTAAGGGTCTTCAACTGTCTTTGGGGTTTAGATATTCTCAATTTTTTATCAATTTGGAACATGAGCTGATTGGGGAATATAACAGAGTTCTATCTCAAGAGGAGCAGCTTTGGTTCCAGAAATCTCGAGTTAAATGGTTGGCTCATAGTGACCATAATACCAGGTTTTTTCACTTATCTACAATTACTAGAAGAAGGAGAAACAAGATCAGTAATCTGAAATTGGTGGATGAAACTTGGTTTGCTGATCCTGATGCTCTCGTTTCTCATGTTCAGACTTGCTTTAAAAATTTTTTCAACCCTGATTTAAGCCTTCAACCACTATGTTACCGTTCGTCTCTGGGTCCTGTTTTATCTGACATTGAGGCTTCTGGGTTGTCCAAACCAGTTGAGCTTTCAGAAGTTTACAGAGCCTTATTTTCTATGAAACCTTATAAAGCCCCTGGTCCTGATGGGTTTCAAGCTTTTTCCTTTCAAAAATTTTGGAATATTGTGAGTCCTAAGATTCTCTCCTTTGTGACCTCAGCCTTCTCAGATTCTTCTTTTTCCCTTGCTTTGAATAGAACCTTTATTACGCTAATTCCAAAAGTGCCCGCCCCTGAATCTATTTCTAATTTCAGGCCTATTTCCTTGTGTAATGTGATCTATAAAATCCTCACCAAGGTTATTGTGGATCGTATTCGTCCTGTGTTACCTGATCTGGTGTGTCCTCTTCAAAGCAGCTTTGTTCCAGGAAGACATACTACTGATAACATTCTCCTTGCTCAAGAATTGATCCACACTCTTAAAAGATCCAAAGGCAAAGTGGGTTACATGGTTTATAAGATTGATTTAGAAAAGGCCTATCATCATGTGAGATGGGATTTCTTAGAACAGACTCTCAAGGACTTTGGTTTTCCTGTTGCTCTGGTGAAGTTAATTATGTGCTGTGTTTCTTCTTCTTCTCTTTCTATTTTATGGAATGGAGAACTTCGTCCAGAATTTACTCCCAAATGTGGCCTTCGTCAAGGAGATCCTTTGTCTCCGTATCTCTTTGTTTTGTACATGGAAAAGCTCTCCCATCTTATTTGCAAGAGTGTTAATTTAAAGTCTTGGCATCCTATTAAAACTTCTAAATTGGGACCTCCCATCTCCCATCTTTTTTTTGCTGATGATCTTCTTCTGTTCTCTAAAGCTTGTATAGAACAAGCACATATAGTTATGTCTGTTCTTGAAGAATTTTGCTCTGTATCAGGTCAGTCGATAAACCTCCAAAAATCTAAGCTTTTTATTAGCTCAAATACACCTCGACATCTCACAAGCCAAATTCATCTACACTCCCATATCTCTCTCACTTCTAATTTGGGTAAGTATCTTAGTGTTCCTCTCCTTCATAACAGAGTATCCAAATCCACCTACAATTACATTGTTGATCAAGTTCAAAGTCGCCTTACTGGTTGGAAAGCAAAGTTCCTTAACATGGCAGGGAGAGCCACCTTAATCCAATTAGTTAATTCTGCCATCCCCAACTACACGATGCAATCAGTATGGTTGCCTACTCATACCTGTGATAGGTTGGATAAACTTAATCGTCAATTCCTATGGGCTGGTGATCCAGACATTAGAAAAGTTCACTTGGTTAACTGGGAGAAAATTACTACACCTAACGCTTTTGAGGGATTGGGTATTCGTGATACCAGACTAGCAAATGTCTCCTTGCTGGCCAAATCTGGATAGCAGTTGCTTAATAATTTTGCTGCTCTTTAGGCTTAATCGATGGCTGGAAAGTATCTCAAAGGTGCTCCTTTCCTGGACCACTCTCCGAAATCATATTCCTCTCATACTTGGAAGGGGATTAACAAGAGTTTCTCTCTCATACGGCAGGGTATTGGGTGCCGTGTTGGTAATGGAATTTCCATCTCTTTTTGGTTTGATTGCTGGGTGGGAGCTCAACCAATTTATGAAGTTTTGGCTGAAGATATTGATGAATCAGAACTCTCTTTGACTGTAGCTGATGTTATTTATGGTGGTAAGGAATGGAATTTGCATGGGCTCAGAACCCCTGTACCTGATGAAGTTATTCAACTTATTCTGGCTATTCCTCTCCCTCAAGTTGATCTCACTGAAGACTCATGGTTTCGGAAACACTCGTCTAATGGGATTTATTCTTCTAAGATGGCTTACTCCTTCCTTCTCTCTTTGAATTGCATTAACTCTGATCCCAATCTCTCTTGGAAAATGGCTCTAGCGTTTGAAGGGTCCTCATAAGTTGAAATTCTTCTTTTGGTTATACCAACATAATAGGCTTCTTACTAATGAAGTTAGACACACAAGGAACATGTCTGATACCTCTATTTGTTAACGCTGTAATAGTACTAGTGAAGACTCTTTGCATGCTCTACGTGATTGCCCAAAAGCTCGGAAGATTTGGATGTTTTTCTGAACCCAGGTAATGCATTTGATTTCTTTAATCTGCCTCATCAGGTATGGGTAAAACACAACTTGCTCTCCCATTCTACTTCGAATATTTGTGGTTCCTCCATTTCCTGGCCTGTCCTCTTTATGGCTATCTCTTGGTTTATTTGGTTAACTAGAAATTTGGAGGTAATTCAAGGTTCTTCCCAACCTATTATGGTTACTTGCCGCAATATTTTGCAGCTTGCACAAGGTATTGTTACAGCCTTTCCAGTTAATACATCTAGTTCCTCTTTGGATTCCACTCGCCTTATCTTTTGGGCTTTCCCTCCGACGGGGTGGGTTAAACTAAACACTAATGGTAGTGTTTTTGGTAATCCTGGAGTTGCTGCTATAGGGGGTCTTATTCGAGATGCATCTGGAAATTGGATTAAGGGTTTCATGGGGAATCTGGGTATCTGCACCAACACTATTACAGAACTTTGGGCCATTAGGCAGGGGCTGTCTTTGCTATGGGATTTAGGGGAGCGCTCTGTTGTCATTGAGACTGACTCACAAGTCTCCATCGATCTCCTCAGCTATGCCCCCAACCCTCATCACTCTGATGCTGTCCTCATCAATGATTGCTGTGCTTTAATATCTAGAGCCTGGAGATGTAAAATTCAGCACACTCTTAGAGAGGGCAACAAGTGTGCTGATTTCCTTGCTAGAGAAGGGCACAAAATTAGTTGTAATTTTCAGGTTCTTTTTTCTCCCCCTAGTGGGATTTGTACTTATCTTTTTACAGATCTGGCTGGTATTTCTACCATCAGATCTAGCTGACTGCTTTTATAAATATCTTTTGTACCAAAAAAAAAAAAAAAAAAAAAAAA
Source organism: Liquidambar formosana (assembly GCA_039720395.1). Classification (NCBI taxonomy): domain Eukaryota; kingdom Viridiplantae; phylum Streptophyta; class Magnoliopsida; order Saxifragales; family Altingiaceae; genus Liquidambar; species Liquidambar formosana. Next base: position 25,723,205 of record CM077820.1, read on the forward strand.
AAGAAGGGTGGTGAATTCTGTAATTTGAAAAGAGATCTTTAAAGGCGTTGGAATAAAGTCTTTTTGAAAATGTTGATGTTTAGGAAAGTACAACTTAAGGTTTTATAAATGGGAACCTTTTGAAAAAGACTATAAATTCGCCTTCTTTCTCATGGGTATTTTTAGGTGAAATTGATTAACTCCCAAAAGGACGTACCCCTATCTTGCAGTGGTAAAAATCGATCCTTTATGAAATGATGGAAATGGAAATGATGTGATTCCATTTTTAATGAATTAATATCAAGTGCGAACCTACTTTGGAAGTCGATGGAATGGGTAAAGTTAAGGATGCTTTTTGAAAGCTAAAATAAAGGGAATGGTCCTTTTAGAAGAAAAAAAGATAGTCTTTTGAAGATAGGGGTTCCTTTTGAAGGAAGGGAAATGTATTTAGTTGAGAAAAGAGCACTTTTGTTTAAGTAAACTGAAAGTGAAACTTTAAGATTCTTAATCCCTACTAAAAAGGGGATCCTGCTGTGAACCCGGAAATTGGCTTACAAGGATTTGACGGAAAAGAAAGATTAAAAAGGTTAGGATTGTTTGAAAAAGAAAAAGGAGTCGCCACCTTATTTTTTAAAGGAAACAAGGAAAATCCTAAAAACAGTTTGTTTTAAGAAAACAATTTGAATGACTCCGTGCTTAAAAAGGAAAGGCAAAAACAAGTCTTTTGGAAACCAAAGAAATCGAGGATTCGAAGGCTAAGTTATGACATGAGAAGGTTCTAGGCAAAGCCTATAGGCACCCATGTCACCCTTTTGGTCTCTTGGTTTATTTGGACTAAATTAAAGTCTTTTCTCACTCAAAAATCAACAAATATCACATCAAGACAGCATGCATATCATATATTTCATTTATCCATCCATGCATAATCAAATAAAGAAAATAAAATAAAATAGAAAAAAGAAGAGAGAAGAGAAAGGCCTAGGATACTTGGATCCTAGAACGGACTAGAGCCTCAAAAAGAGCGCTTACGTACCATGCAACGAAATACATAGATCAAAGTCCACGTAGTTCGAATAAGAATAGGATTAAATCTTAATACAAATCCATGGTAAAAACCCTAGGCTTCCTTATTTGAAAAGGGATTAAATAAACCAAGTTTAAATTTAGGAAAACTTCCACAAGACGGAAACTTTAATTAAAAAAAAATCATAATTTTATTAAAGTAGGAAACCTTTGATAATTACCATAAACTCATATTAAGAAGAAACCCTAGGAGGGAGAAGGGAAATAGTTAAGAAAGAAAAGGTGAATTGGGGTACCTTCACACCCACCTACCTTAGCGTAATAACTCCAAGCATTAGCAAACTTAAGCAATAACAGCCCTATGTGCAATAGGACGATTATCACACCTATTTGCACTCTTACACGTGCTTAAAACCATGAAAAAATAACAAAATAGCAATCTGGACAGAATAGTATTATGGCCTAAATTCATCCACTAATCATGCAAATAACATAAACAGCTAACTCTCATAAGCCTTAATGTAATCCTAGAACCATGTCATGCATAAAAACCCAAAAAAAAATCCACTAACATGCATAAAAAAACATCATAATTATTCTATATGCAATACATACACAGCAACCATGAAGAAAAACCAACAAAAAAGCCTACTTTAACATGCTATATGAAACTATCCTAAAACAAGGACAATGGAAACCCTAAACTCACATTCATGCTTTAAAAACACATAGAGCAGCCCTAAAGCATACTAAACTCATGATAAACAGAACTTAAATCATGCATATTAACCAACTAAAGCTATAACACATGATAAAAATCCTAACTTTAACATGCAATAAACCTATTCTATAAGAAACTCTAGTTTAAGCTTGAATAAAAGGGAGTTTTTACCTTAAGAAAGCTTCCTTGCTACTGTAGAGACTCTCCTCTTGACTTGTGGATGACTTGAATCAAGCTTCTTCAAGGTTACAGTAGGAACTCCAACTCTCCTTTAGCTATCTCTCTCTTATTCTCTCTCAAACTCAAATTAAAAGTAGCTCTAGGTGCCTCCAATTGCCTCTCCTAGTGCTGAAGCATAGGGGGTATTTATAGAGTTCAAGTGAGATAAACCAATGGCTGGGATTAAAACCCTAAAAATTAATCCAAGGGTTATTAGAGACGCCCTTGGTGCTTAAGTAACTCAGAAGTTACCAAAAAATAGAAGGAAAGTCGTCCAAAAGAGTCTAGGTTCGTCAAAATAGGTAGAAGTCCGCTTCAGCAAAGAGTTTGCAAAAAAATAGGAAAGTGGCCTCGGGTGACCCCCCAAGGCTAGGTGGCTAACCCCCCAGGCGCTGGGCAGCTAGTTGCCTGGGCTTGGGTGGTCACCTGAGCCCACTTCAGTTTTTTGACTTTTTTGGACTCTGTTACCTTCTAGGAGTGTTTTAGGGTCAAATTAACTCTGATTTTGATGAAATAAAAACCAAAACAACCGTGTTTCAATGAGGAATACATTTTTAAATATTTTAGGATGAAAGCCACTAACCATGGGTGCATGGTTAGGTTTGCCAAAGGCGGTTAACCGCTATGCACTACCATTGTAAAGCATAGGTCTGCACATAGTATTAAACCAAATGTTTTCCAAACCAAAATTAAACTTTCTAAAACACTTTCATGGATAAAATGATGAATAATTAAAGTCAATTTGAAAAGATTTGGTTGGCAATTGTGAGTCAATTTGAGCTAACCCGTAGGGGTCAATTAACCAACTTGAACCATATTGAGCCATTTTAATCCTAAACCATTGATTCATCAAATTGAACCTAGAAATACCTCGTATGCATCAATATGAACTCCAATTGACAATTTGGAGATCATTTCAAGGTCAAATGAAAAGTTTGTGACCTAAAAGACAATTATGCCCCTCAAGTCCCAAAGCTCTTATTATCGCTCAAGATCAACTCCGAATTGAACCAAAATTCATATCCATTGTCCTTCTGACTCTAAAAACTTAATGCAAATAACTAGACTCAAAAACAAAACAAAAACCTACATAAAATGGTGAACCCTAGTAAGGTGGTGCAAAAATGGGCTGTGAAACCTGCATGGAATGATGGTTTTGGAAAATTAATTTCATGTGATAAAATGATGTTTTTGAAAAGAGAGCATGTGCCCTTTTTTTAATGAAAATAATCATTCGAGTCATTTTTTTGGAATGAACTCGTCAATTGAAAAATGATGCATGTGTTAGCAGTTTGCTTCGCAAGAGGCTCTTTTTTTTAATCAAAATCTCTATTTGATAAAGATGGTAATGTTGTCAAAAATGTTTTGTGGGAGAATGATCCCATGCAGATATGAATGAAACCTTTTTGAAAGCTGAACCTTTCAACGGGGATTTGAGATACAAAGAATCATTTCCAATTCTGAAAGACCTTTTTGGAAAAAAGATATTTAGAGCTTTTGAAGCATAAAAATGGTTAAGAAGAAATTCATCCAAACTTAGTGCGCACTTGGATTAATTGATAAAAGTGTAATCAACTAAATATCCTAAGGATTGGAATTTTACTACATGACATAGGGACATGTAGGAGTTCTTGGATTCTGGGCAGGGTTATTCATTGGAATCTAGCGGGTCAATTGATTATATCCATTTGATAGTGATAAATTATTATGCTAGGGATGAGTTTTTAAGCATTTGATGCTGTAAACTTTTATCCATAGCATGGTAGTTTACCTCAAGACTTTAATTAAACTTTATTCGCATGGAAATAGAATTAAAACACCATGTAGCATGATACTTCAAGATAAACATATCAAAAATGTCAAAAGATATATAAACATAATCATCCTTGGCAAGGTTTAGAATTTATGAATGCGATCTTTATTGCTTTGAAAAGTACAAATGTATCGACATAAAATAAAAGGGTCAAGTCACCACAAAATAAAAGTGCTCAACATTGGGGGCAAAAGAGTCGCAACGACCACAACCCGGAGGGTAGCAAAAAGCCATAGCCTCTCAATAAAGCAGTAAATAAAGTGATAAATAAATAAAAGCTGAAAATGTACAAATGATGGGGCAAAGGGTTGCAACGACCACAACCCGGAAGGTAGTGAAAAGCCATAGCCTCTAAAGTAAATAAAATGAAAATGAGAGCAATCATTTTGAATGAATTTGTTCAAGTCCTTGCATTTGTCCGTCCATCCCAGCATAGGGGTATTCAATTAAGTCTAAGAAACTCCGCGGCAAATGAGAATTTATTTTAGGTTTAAGCTGATTATGATTACTAACAAGGAAACAAGAAGAGGTTAGTATAAACAATATGCATGCATGCATGAACCTAACCTTGCCAAATTTGATTTTGCTTTAACATCATTTCAACTTTTTGATATGCTTAACTTTCCATTTCACACATCACACATGCAAGCTCACATGCAATAAAAGAAAATGAAAAATGGGTGCTAGCAACTTATTGGAATGGTTTGCATGTAAAGGATGGTTAGTGTCTCCCTGCCTTTAACCCACCATACAAAACTTTAATCCCTTCACGATACGTGTTAGGAAGTCTATGTACGTATCGAGCAAAGGTAAGGAGGGTGACAATCACATATTGAGGCTGCAATGAATAATGATATCAATAGAAAATTAAGAAAGCTTAAGAATGTCTTTTGATAGGATGTGTGGTAAAGTTTTTTTTTGTAGTGAATGGGAGGGTATTGGATTGAGGTAGAATGGATTGGTGTTTAGGCAAGAGGGGTTAGGATGATTTTAGGATGGAAAGGACGGGCATGTAAGTTGGTCCTTTCTTTTTTTTTTTTTTGTTTTTTTTTTTGGTATATGAAATGGGTGTAAAGAGATGGGATCTAAAGTAGTGGTTAAGGAAGTTGTCTTGGTCTATAGAGGATGGATCCTTTAATGAAAAAAATGTGGACTATTTATAGGAAAACTTGGACCTTTAGGGGTAAAATGGTTATTTGGAAGGGCATTATGGTCACATGGGACATGGAGGACATTTGGGCTTTGTTTGGTAAAGGAATTACCTCATTTGATGAGGGTAAAATGGTCCAAAAGTGGCAAAAGGGCAATCTGCCCATCTACGTTGGCATGGTAGGCGTGGCTAGCCTGGGCTCAAGTCCCATCCAGGCAGTTAGATTGTGGCTACAAGGCTGTAGGGTGGCTACAGAGTTGAAAGCAAGATTCTAGCGTGGGCAACAATTTTCCACATTTGTGATGATTTCTCATCAGGACTCATGGGAACTTGTGATTCTTGAGCAGTATGCCCGACCAGATGAGGTGGGGCTACTATGGTGGGTCAGGGTAGTGGTCTGCTTTACTGTGGGCCGCATGATTGTGCAATCGTGTTCGATCGACGATTGGATAGATTTCGACCCATTGATCTTGAATGGGGATTGAAACCTTAGGTCCCTAAACTTGGTTTGGGACCAAAAGGTGGAGTGTGTACCCCCTAGGGTGGGATTGAATGGCTCAGATGCGAGCATGATGCTTGTAGGGCTTTCTGATTAGGGTTTTATTGATCATGATCCGAATGAGGCTCAATCTTCGATCAAATCATCCGGTATTGATCTTGAAGGATTGAATTGAAGATCTAACGGTTGGTTTGACATTGGATGAGAAATGGTAATAAATCAAACCACCCAAAGTTAGATTAGGGGTTTGTTTTGGGGGGTTTTGAGGATCGGAGGGTTTGTGCCTTATGATTCCTAAGCAAATGGTCCTAGACCACTCTAGGAACATTGAATTGAAGATCCGACGATTGAATTAACCATCGGATCAAGGATTGTGGGAAATCGAACCACCTAGTGTTGTGTTAGGGGTTTGATTTGGGCGTTTTGGGGATCAAAGGGTTTGTGCTCTCTGATTCCTAATCAAATGATCCTAAACCACTCTAGGGATATTGAATTGAAGATCCGATGGTTGAATTGACCATCGGATCAAGGATTATTGGAAATTAAACCACCTAGTGTTGTGTTAGGGGTTTGATTAGTGGTTCGATTTGGGGGTTTTGGGGATCGGAGGGTTTGTACCCTCTGATTCCCAATCAAATGATCCTAGACCACTTTAGGGATATTGAATTGAAGATCCAACGGTTGAATTGAAGATCCAACGGTTGAATTGACCATTAGATCAAGGATTGTTGGAAATCGAACCATCTAGTGCTGTGTTAGGGGTTCGATTTGGGGGTTTTGGGGATCGGAGGGTTTATGCCCACTGATTCCCAATCAAATGATCCTAGAGCACTCTAGGGATATTGAATTGAAGATCCAACGGTTGAATTGACCATCAGATCAAGGATTATAGGAAATCGAACCATCTAGTACTGTGTTAAGGGTTCGATTTGGGGGTTTTGGGGATCGGAGGGTTTGTGCCCTCTGATTCCTAATTAAATGATTCTAAACCGCTCTAGAGATATTGAATTGAAGATCTGATGGTTGAATTGACCATCGGATCAAGAATTGTTGGAAATCGAACCACCTAGTGCTGTATTAGGGGTTCGATTTGGGGCAATTTGAGGATCGGAGGGTTTGTGCCCTCTTATTCCCAATCAAATGATCCTAGACCACTCTAGACATATTGAATTGAAGATCCGACGGTTGAATTGACCATCGGATTAAGGATTGTTGGAAATTGAACCACCTAGTGTTGTGTTTGGGGTTTGATTTGGGTGTTTTGGGGATCGAAGGGTTTGTACCCTCTAATTCCCAATCAAATGATCCTAGACCACTCTAGGGATATTGAATTGAAGATCCGACAGTTGAATTGACCATCGGATCAAGGATTGTTGGAAATGAACTACCTAGTGTTGTGTTAGGGGTTCGATTTAGGCGTTTTGGGGATTAGATGGTTCGTGCCCTCTGATTCCCAATTAAATGATCCTAGACCACTTTAGGGATATTGAATTGAAGATCCAATGGTTGAATTGACCATCGGATCAAGGATTGTGGGAAATCGAACCAACTAGTGCTGTGTTAGGGGTTCGATTTGGGGGTTTTCGAGCATTATACCCGTTCTTGGCCTAGAGGCCTCAGAAGTCGAAAGTCAAACTGGGAAATGCCTTGCCCTAGTGGGTAGGACAAGGTGAATAAAGTTAGGTACGAAGTGCGTCCAACTTAATTGCACTATTGACGGGTTGATCGACTTTGTCCAGAGGCGGCCGGGCAAAATTTGGGTGTCTACAGGTAGCCTAGGCAAAATTTAAGGTATAAGAACTACGTAAAACCTGATTCTCCATAAAAATAAAAAATAAAAATAAAAATAAAAATAAAAATAAAAATAAGAAAGAGAAAAAAAATAAGAAAGAGAAAAAAGAAAATAAGAAAAATGATAGAGATACGTAGGCAACCCATAAAATTACTTAGGGTGCTGTCTAAATCAAACAAAGAATAAAACCCCAAATTTAGATTATTATTGGCAATTCATTTAAAACTAAAATTGATTGACATAACAATTTATTGATATTAAGTAAAAGAACTATAAGCATGCCATAAATATCTTGTTCTTAAAGTCTTCAATTTTTCTTGGGTTCCTTCGCAACCCGCTTTTCAGCTTTCTTCTTTTCTCTTTCGAGTCTTCTTTTCTTCTTCAAGTCATCTTCATGAGCTGCTGTCACTACGTCTATAATATCCTCTCTTCAAGGTCCAAGTTCGTTGTCTTTGATGAATCCAAAAATCCTTTTTCTACAAGTAGTCTCTCTTCCGCCCAAATTGTCCTTCAACCATTCCTTGTACTCAAGGCTAATCATATTTGGACCATCAGTATTCACAACTTGGACTAATGTCAGTTTGCTAGGCCATCATTCCTTAACCCAGGTAACCACGGAAAGACCCATAGACACCACAGGATAGTCACCTTTCAAAGAAGGAGGTATGGTATGCATGGCACCCATTTGACGACGAATCCTTAAAGGCCAGTAAAAAGAAGTGGACCTCAGTCCTATGAGCCTTACTATTGCACATCCAAAAGTGCGCATAAGCACCTGTTCACTGCAGCCCCATATAAAGATGAACCACTTAATATTCCTCAATGAAAGGGTTTGGAAGTAACTTAGCCAATCCCTCAAAGAAAATTGCCCAAGTAGTTCAATGCAGCGAAGATAGTAATGCTGAGGCTTATATGGTGTAACGACAATAGATAACAGGAATTTCAGTCTCTCAAGTAACCACATCTGTAGTAAAATGGGGCTACCTCCTAAGGGAACTCTCGGGTCTTCATAGAATTTGTCTAAACAGTTCAAGGTTTCAGCTTGTACCATGGGGATCAAGTTATAGCCCTTAGTAAGAAAAGGGATCAACTCACAAATTTGTATGGTAACATATGGAGTACCCGTGGAAATAAGGAAATGACCAATGAGGCAAAAAGCAAGGGCATATTTAATAGGAAAGGTGAAGTTTAAAATACCCTTGCTATTATAGGCCAAGAAAAAAGTTGCTAGTTTCATTAAATCCACCATGTGGTCTTTTATAAAAATGGAAGCATATTATTAGTGAATCCCAAGAAAATTGGAGAAAGAAGTAAGATAACTTAGGCGAGGAGTGGGGAGAATGAAAGGACCTACCGGCGAGACTTCATATAATGCGTAGAACTCCTTCATGATTGGGCATAATTCTTCATAGTTGAAGCGGAATAATGAATTTGGGGATCCCAAAAATATGCAGCAGCAGTTACGAGGCTTGTTTCAAGCTTCACATGCTTTAAGGAGAATAATGGATCCAAGTCAAAGAACTTAAACTCAGATTTTGCTTCAGCACCCATTACCCTCAACAACCCTTCTAATTTTTCTAGAGCCTCCATAAATTCTATGAATGAATATAAGTAGGTTTAAGAACCCCTTAGATGTGTTTTTATAGGGAAAAAGTCACAAAGCCGAGTTCTAGAAGGAAGAAACCCATCAAAATAGGAGTTTTCCTATTTTAAGTGGGATTTCCACTTTGGGCTCGGGTGACCCCCTAGGCTTGGGTGGCTAGCCACCTGTGCTTAGGCGGCTAGCCGCCCAGCCCTAGGTGGTCACTTGGGGCCATTTTCTTATTTCGCCCAATTTTGCCTATTTTACTTTGTTTGACCCCTATATGGTTTTGTGACTTTGGGAAGCTTATTTTGAGCTCATTTTTGCATGAAAAGCATGATTAAATAATCACAATAGAATTCCAAAAGATTCATAAAAGTACCAAAGAAAATATTCAAAGATAGGTTACAAAGCATAAAAAAAAATGTTCCAATTGATCCAAGCAAGGGAGTAAGCTAAGTTAATGATCTCCTAATGTTCTTCTTCTCCTACTTGATTCGCCTCTACCACAACCAAGGCAAGGAATCCTTTGGGATTGCATTGGTTGTGGTGAGTTAGGGTTCTTGCTACTGTTATGATCAGAAACTTCTGTAAAATTGATGTAAAATCATTATAGAATCATTGAACATAATGTATGTATGATTTTCTTTAAGTTTCAAAAGAGTCTTGATGCATAAAGAATCAAAAATTTTGATTTCTTGGAAGAACACAGCAGGCTGTTTTTCTGCAGAAAGTCATCAATGGAGTTTCGTTCATAACTTGAGCTAGGGAACTCCAAATTTCATGAAACCACTTCCATTAGTTTCCTAAGACATGTAGGCTACTAGGAAAAATAATTTGGTAGCCTGAATTAATCATCATGCTGGGTTTTAAATCAATTTGTGACCACGGACAGTATGCTGTCAAATTCTGGACAGCCCACTGTTCTTGAATTGTTTAGAACAATTGGGAATGATTTGATCATCCAAACCACTTCAATTAGCTTAGTAATTCATGTAGGGACATGTTACAAAATCTGGTTTTGTTGGTGGAGTCGAATTGATTGAGTTTTAGAAACAATTGTGACTTTGGAGGTCCTCCCATGGTGGCGCCAGCATTGGGTTCTTGAAACCCTAATTTGTTTTGAACAAGACAACCCTATTGGCCACTCCACACATGTCCATGGGCTTGGCCCACACCCTAGCTCGAGTCCCCTTTATGTTGGCCTTGCCGTGGCCAAGCCATGGCAGGCCCCTGGCCTAGCTGTGGCCTAGCCATGGCAGCCCACTTATTGTGGCGGCAGCATTAGGGTTTTCTTAGGAAATCCTAATTCCCATTAATGACGTATCCCTAATTCATTTATGGCATTAATTAAAACCCTAATGAACTAATTAATTACCTTAATTAAAGTGTTTAATAATTGGTCATTAAATGACCAATCATGTTTATTAATTATTAGGGTATAATTAAGTGCATTTATGATGTCTAGGGTTTAGGGTTTAGGGTTTAGGAAACCCTAATTCGTATTAATTAAACCCTAATTCTATTAATGCATTAATTAATAACTAAACCTAGTAATTAATGTGTCTAACCTAGGGTTAAATGATTGGTCATTAATGACCAATCATGACCATTAAAGGTTTAGTAATTAATCATTGGCATTTGATAGGTTTAAGGTTTAGGGTGTTAGAAACCCTTATTAGTGCATATTAATTATGTGTAATTAATATCCTAGGTGGCATTAATTAAACCCTAATCCTAATCATTAATACCGTATAAACCTAGGGTTTGAATGATTGGTCATTAATTGACTAATCATAAGGCATTTACTGCATTAGCGTTACGTTTAGGGTTTAGAGTTAATGCACTTAGGGTTTAGGGTTTTAGGAAACCCTAATGCACTAATTAATTAATAAAATGATTTTATTTAATTCCGAAATTGATTATTTAATTAATGGTGATTAATTTTATATTGTTTTAAATGGTTTAAAACACAATTTAGGATTAAATTAAAATCTAGAATTATTTAATTAAATGAAATTGTTTTGTTTAATTAAAGAAACCCTAATATTTGATATTAGAGTTTAATTAGGGGACTTTAAATGTTTCAATTGATTTGATTAATTGAAATTAAATGTCTTAAATGTTAAGACTTAATTAATTATGGAAATTATGCATATCCTAATGAGATTAGGACACATTAATAAGATTAATGAATACCAATCAATAGAGTTACCATAATGCCCATATGCTTTATTGTTTACAGTTGTTTCCTTTATTATGCAATATGATTCTATGGCTATAGATGGACGATGATTATGGACTATACCCCTTAAACCAATTGTGATTGGCCGTTTTATGAATGGGTTGTATTATTTTTCAAGAGTTGTAATTTAATTATGGTGATGTCTTATTTATTTGGGGCTTGCATGCCACCTTCTTCTCTCTCTCTCTATCATTCTCTAATGTACCCCACATCCCTTTATGTATCCCTTTCTTTAAATTATATAAATGTTATGTAATCGAGAGCGCACTAAGGAGTATAGTGGACCTAAAGGAGCATGGTCGAGCCCTACAAGCCAATGGTGGAGACCATCAAGCCTATAGAGGAGATTGAAAGACTTGAAAGCTTGGAGAAGACTTTCAAGAAAGCATCCTATGTTTTGAAGGAATGTTTTACGATCACCTACACCCACCTTAGACCTTGGATTCAATTCATTGGCTTGGATTGAATCTTCTAAAAGTCCATAATCATCATAGTGGAAACTTTTAATGAGATTAATAGTAATAGCTCCAAATCCAAAGATTGTTATATGTCACCTTAGAGGGACTAATATCGATAAGTGGATTTTAGATATAATGTTGTTATATTTTATTTATATGCGTGAGATGTATGTTAAATTAGTTAATTTGATGAGACCCTTAAAACCCCTCTATTCTAATATTCAGTTGGAAATGGAGAATACATTAGGGAATGGATTCTTCATTGCCTTCCATCTTTATAGGATCATCTAACGTCCCTTAATGTGGGTGTGAACCCCGGAAATTGGGCCCACAAGGGATTGAAAGAAAATGGGTTTGAAAAAGAAAAAGGAAAGGAGTCGCCACCTTATTTTTTAAAGGAAACAAGGAAAACCCTAAAAATAGTTTGTTTTAGGAAAACAATTTGAATAACTCCATAAAAAAGGAAAGGCAAAAACCAATCTTTTGAAAACCAAAGAAATCAGGGATTCGGAGGCTAAGTTATGACATGGGAAGGTTCTAGGCAAAGCCTATAAGCACCCATGTCACCCTTTCGGTCTCTCAGTTCATTTGGGCTAAATCAAGATCTTTCCATACAAAAATCAGCAAGTATATCATCACAAGAATTGCATGCATATCATATATTTCATTCATCCATCCATGCATAATAAGCACATAAAAACAGAAAAAGAAAAAACAAGAAAAGAAAACAAAAATAAACCTAGGATGCTTGGATCCTAGAACGGACTTGAGCCTCACGAAGAGCGCCTACGTACCATGCAACGAAATACATGGATTAAAGTCCACGTAGTTCGATTAGAACTAAGGTTAAATCCTAATACAAACCTATGGTAAAAACCTTAGGTTTCCTTATTTGATCAAAAGAGAATTGATAGAAAGTTTGATTTTAGGAAAGAAATCCACAAAATGGAAACTTTAATAAAAACCAGAATTTTGTTTATGAAGGAAACCTCTAATTAAACCATAGGATCATATTAAAAATTAACCCTAGATAGGGAGAAGAGAATGAGTTAAGAAGAAAGGTGAATTGGGGCACCTTCACACCCACTTACCTGAGCGCAATTACTCCAAACATTAGCTATTTCAGACATAAGCAGCCCTATTTGCCATAGGACAAATACCACACCTATTTGCACCCTTACAAGTGCTCAAAACCATGCAAAAACACTAATATGCAAATCTGGACAGAATAGTATTATGACCTAAAATCATCCACTAAGCATGCCAATAGCAAAAACAGCGAACAATAATAAGTCCTAACATATTCCTAGAACCATATCATGCATAAAAACCCTAAAACATACTAATATGCATGCAAAACTATCATGTTTACTCTATATGCAAGACATATACAGCAAACACGAAGAAAAACCAATAAAAAAGTCTACTTTATCATGCTATATGAAAACAAACACGAAACAATGACTCTAAGATCCTAAACTCACAAATATGCTTAAAAACTCACAAGACATACTTTAATCATGCTAAAACCAAACTAAACAGAAATTAAATCATGCATATTAACTAACTAAAGCAATATAACATGATGAAAATCCTAACTCTAACATGCAATGACACTAATCCTAGCACAAGGACAAACAGGAGCACAAGAATCATAACTATGCATTAAAAACCTAAAGGACAGCCCTAAAGCATGCTAAACAGTAGATAAAAAATAGATATTCCATGTATATTAACTAGCTAGAGTGTTAATACATGATAAAAAGGCTACCTTTAACATGCAATAAGCCTAACCCATATGAAAACCTAGTTTAAGCTTGAATAGAGAAGGAGAATACCTTAGGAAGGGCCTTCCTTTGTGTTTGTAATGGTTCGTGGCTCCTCAGGTCTTTAGAGTGAATCAAACCAACACGAATCCTCCTCTTTGTCAAAGTGGTATCACAGCAAAGAGATCAAAACTCACTCAACTTTGAAAAGAAAATAGAAAACAAAAAGAGAACAAGAGAAAAGAAAAGTGATTTTCGTCACTTTGCAGCAGCAGCAACTTCAATCGCGTTTTTGGGTATGAAAACGTTGGATTTGGACAAAGCTTGTGAAATATAAAGTTGTAGAGAATTGAATTATCTTTCTAACAAGACTAATTTCATCAAATTCTGACTTCGGATGAAAAAGTTATGATTAAAATACGACTGCTGGTTTTCAGAAAATCTGCTGCTGAATTATGACGAATTTCACTCCCTCCAAACCCTCTTCTCCTCTCCCTTGTTTAAAGACATTAAGAGAGTATTTATAGCTGAAATCTGGAGTTTCCCTTTCCTTCCTGGAGTAGGTTTCCTTGGAGAATAATCAAAAGGTATTTTATAATGATAAAAGACTTCTAATCTTAATAGGAAAAGGAAATTGTCTTTTATAAAAATTGGGAGACTGACCGCTAACACGCATGCACATGTATCGTATGTGCGTACACACACTCATCACATACGTACACGTGTTAGTGTCATGATAAAAATGGCTAATTTAATAAAATAATTTTCTTTTCATTTTAACCAAAAATCTCATGCTGTGATTCCCACTAATTCTTCAAGGATAATCCGTAAATAACCACACTAAACTCATCATCAGGGCCACAGGACTTAAGATGACAACCGGTACAAAATTGAACCTAGAAATACCTCATATGCATCCATATGAACTCCAATTAACAATTTGGAGATCATTCCAAGGTCAAATGAAAAGTTTGGGACTTAAAAGACGATTATGCCCCTCAAGTCACAAAAGCTCTTATTATCCCTCAAGATCAACTCCAATTTGAACCAAAATTCATATCCATTGTCCTTGTGACTCTAGAAAACTAATGCAAGTGACTAGACTCAAAAACCAAACAAAAACATGCATGAAATGATGAGCCCTAGTAAGGTGGTGCAAAAATGGGGTGTGACAGAAGCCCCTCATTGGCGAACAAGTTACACTTGTGAACCAATGATAAAGAACAACCCATTTTTGGCCAAAAAGCCTGGAGAAATCACATACTGATACCAACAATGATGGGAGGTTGAAAACCTGAGACTGAAATAAGGAAGTGTACTCAAGTCATGAGTATACTTAAACCACTGAGGGTTGAGAATTGATAAGAGAAGCATATTCAAGCCACTACGAATGAACATACTTTTGAAATGGAAAGATATATTCTAGTCACGAATATATTTAACCAAGTGATGAGAATGAAATCTGAGAAGCACATTCAAGTGATGAACATACCTTTGAAATGGAGAAATATATCCAAGCGATGGATATACTTAACCAAGTAAGTGACAAAATATCTGAGAAGTATACTCAAGTGATGAGTATACCACTGAAATGGAGAAATATATTCAGGTCACGAATATATTTAACCAAGTAATCTGAGAAGTATACTCAAGTGGTGAGCATACCATTGAAATGGAGAAATATATCCAAGCGATGGATATCTTTAACCAAGTAGGATAAGAATAATCTGAGAGGTGTATTCAAGTGATGAGTGTACTTTTGAAATGGAGAAATATATTCAGGTCACGAACATATTTAACCAAGTGATGAAAAAGATGCTGAGAAATATACTCAAGTGATGAGTATACTTAATGATTGAAAAAGACTGAGAAGTACGTTCAAGTGATGAACATACTTTTGAAATGGAGAAATGTATCCAAGTGATGGATATATTTAACCAAGTAAGCTGAGAAGTACACTCAAGTGATGAGCATACTATTGAGATGGAAAAATATATCCAAACGACGGATATATTTAACCAAGTAAGATAAGAATAATCTGAGAAGTGTACTCAAGTGATGAGTACACCATTGAAATGGAGAAATATATTCTAGTCACGAATATACTTAACCAAGTAAGTGACAAGTATGTTTAAGTGATAAACATACCATTGAAATAGAGAAATATATCCAAGTGATGGATATACTTAACCAAGTAAGTGACAAGTATGTTTAAGTGATAAACATACCATTGAAATAGAGAAATATATCCAAGCGATGGATATACTTAAGCAAGTAAGTGACAAATGATCTGAGAAGTATGTTCAAGTGATGAACATACCATTGAAATGGAGAAGTGTACCCAAGCGATGGATATACTTAACCAAGTAAGTGACAAAATATCTGAGAAGTATGTTCAAGTGATGAACATACCATTGAAATGGAGAAATATATTCAAGTGATGAATATATTTAACCAAGTAAGTGATAATGAGGATCTGAAACTAGGAAGCATATTCAATGGGCGAACATGCTTTTGAAATGGAAGAATATATTCAAGTGATGAATATATTCAACCAAGTATGATAGAAAATGAGAATTTGAAACTGAGAAGTATATTCAAAGGGTGAATACACTTTTGAAATGGAAAAATATATTCAAGTGATGAATATATTCAACCAAGTAGGACAGGGAATGAGAATTTGAAACCGAGAAGCATATTCAAAGGGTGAATACACTTTTGAAATGGAAGAATATATTCAAGTGATGAGTATATTCAACCAAGTGGGATGAAAAATCAAGATTTGAAATGAGGATATATGATCAATTTATCAAGATTGAACAGGCATGGTGCAAGAGGAAAGTGACTTAACACATTGTCACTTGAATTGGCATGACACGGGAAATATATTCAACCCTTTTGAACATAAAATCAATTCAAGGAATTGATTTCAAGATGGAATTTGATTGATTTTAAGCTCAAAAAGTGTTGAATATCTCATTTGGAAGGAGGTTTGATCACGCGTCAAGGCGAGACAAAGCGAGAAGCAAAACCAAAACAAAGTGGCTTGGGTGACCACCAGGCCTCGGGAGGCTAGCCGCCCAGGCCTGGGTGGTTACCCGAGCCCAAAGCGGAAATCCCACTTTGAATAGGAAACTTCCTATTCTGATGGGTTTTTTCCTATTTGAACTTGGATTTGTGACCTTTTCCCTATAAAAACACATCCAAGAGGTTCCTAAACCTACTTGTATTCATTCATTAGAAATTATGGAGGCTCTAGACAAATTTTTAGGAGGGTTTTTGAGAGTTATGAGTGCTGAAGCAAAATCTGAGTTCAAGTGCTTTGGCTTGGATCCATTGCTCTCCTTGAGGCATGTGAGGCTTGAAACGAACCTCTTGACTGCTGCTACATATTTTTGGGATCCTCAAGTTCATGTGTTCCGCTTCAACTATAAAGAACTGTGCCCAACCATGGAGGAATTCTGTGCATTGTATGGAGTTTCAACGGTAGGTCCTTTCATTCTCCCTACTCCTCGCCCAAGCTTTCTTACTTCTTTCTCCAATCTACTTGGGATTCACCCACAATATGCCTCTACGTTTGTAAAGGACCATATGGTAGACTTGATGAAATTGGCAACCTCTTTTTTAGCTTATGATAGTAAAGGTATTCTGAATTTTACCTTTCCTATTAAGCATGCTCTTGCCTTTTGCCTCATTGGTCGTTTTCTTATTTCCACTGGTACTCCACATGTTTCCATTCAAATCTGTGACTTGATTCCTCTCCTTGCCAAGGGCCATAACTTGATTCCCATGGTGCTAGCTGAAACCCTGAATGGTTTGGATAAAACTCATGAGGACCCAAAGGTTCCTTTAGGAGGTAGCCCCATTCTACTGCAGATGTGGTTGCTTAAAAGACTGAATTTCTTGTCACCAGTTGCCATTACACCATACAAGCCCCAGCATTACTGCCTTCGCCGCATTAAACTACCTGGGCAATTTTCATTGAGAGATTGGCTAGGTTACTTCCAAACCCTTTCTTGGAGGAGTGTCAAGTGGTTTGTATTCATATGGGGCTGCAGTGACCAGGTGCTTCTGCGGACTTCTGGATGCGCCATGGTGAGACTCATAGGACTGAGGTCTACTTCCTTCTATTGGCCTTCAAGGGTTCTTCGTCAAATGGGTGCCATGCAAACCATACCTACTTCCTTGAAAGGTGACTATCCTGTGGTGCCCGCGGGTCTTTCTGTAGTGACTTGGGCGAAGGACCGATGGCCTAGCAAGTTGATACTAACCCAAGTTACGAATACTGATGGTCCGTATATGATGAGCTCAGAGTATAAGGAATGGTTGAAAAGCAATTTAGGTGAGAGAGAGACTACTCGAAGAGAAAGGATTTTTGGACTTATCAAGAACAATGAACTTGGATCTTGCAGAGAAGATATTATGGAAGCAGTGACAACAGCTTATGAACATGACTTGAGGAAGAAAAGAAGACATGAAAGAGAGAAGAAGAAAGCTGAAGAGCGAGCTGCAAAGAAGCCCAAGAAAAACTGAAGACTCAATAGAATAGGATATTTATGGCATATTTATAGTTCTTTTACTTAATACCAATGAATTGCTATGTCAATCAATTTTAGTTTTGAATAAATTGCCAATAATAAATCAAATTTGGGATTTTCTTGTTTGATTTAGACCGCACCCAAGGTAACTTTATGGGTTGCCTACGTATCTCCATGGTTTTTTTTTTTTTTCCTTCTTTTTTTTTTTTTTTTTGTTTTTTTTTTGTTTTTTGTTTTTTTTTTTTGTTTTGTTTTTGAATGGAGAATCAGGTCTTACGTAGTTCTTATGCCTTAACTTTTGCCTAGGCCGCCCTTACGGGTTTTCAACCTAGCAGGCTTCAAACATGATATTTCTTCAATTGATCCAAATTAGTTGGACGAGCGAACTCAATTCCATCTAAATCCATGAGGCGAACAGCCCCTGCTGGCAATATCTCTTTGATAATGTATGGCCCGCCCCAACTTGGCTTGAATTTTCCCCGCGGATCGAACACTGGAGCTCTGATTTCTTTCAGCACTACATCCTCTTTCTTTAGACCTCGATCTTTGACATGCTTGTTGAATGCTCTGGCAACTCTCCGTTGATACCCCTGAACATGATACAGCGCCCTTAAACGCCTTTCATCCAGCAAAGCTAACTCATCATAGCGGCTCTTAACCCAGTCCACTTCTGTTATCTGGCTCTCCACGGCAACTCTTAGTGAAGGAACTTCCAATTCAACTGGCAACACGGCCTCCATTCCATAAACTAGAGAATAAGGGGTAGCCCCTGTTGATGACCTTATTGATGTTCTGTAACCCCATAGAGCCAATGGCAACTTCTCATGCCAGTCTGTGTGTGAGTTCGCAGTCTTCTGTAGTATCTTCTTGATGTTCTTGTTAGCTGCTTCCACCGCTCCATTAGTCTGAGGACGGTATGGTGACGACAGATGGTGAACTATGCCATACTTTTGCAAGAGCTCATGGGTTTCTTTCTGAAAGTGCTGGCCATTGTCTGAGATAACTTCATGCGGTACCCCATATCGATAGATGATGCTGTGCTGTATGAACTATGCTACCTTCTTGGAATTCAAGGTCTTGAAGGACGCTGCTTCCACCCACTTAGTGAAGTAGTCGATGGCGACCAGGATGTATTCATGCCCATTTGATGCCTTTGGCTTGATCTGTCCGATGATATCTAGCCCCCATACCGCGAATGGCCAAGGTGATGACATACTCGTTAAAGGCATAGAAGGCAAATGTTGTCCACTGGCGAACAGTTGGCATTTGTGGCACTTCTTGACATGTGCGTGGCAGTCTCTTTCCATGGTAGACCAATAATAGCCTAACCTCATGATTTTCTTAGCTAACATATAGCCATTCATATGCGGAGCCCCTGTCCCTTCATGGATTTCTTTAATCAGATGCTCGGCTTCCTCCTCGGTGACACACAGCAGGTGGATCCCGTCGTATGATCTCCGATATAGCTTTCCTCCACAAAGTACATAGTGACTCGCCAACCGCCTTAGGGTTTTTCTATCAATGCGAGATGCTCCTTTTGGGTACTCCCTTTCTTCAATGAACTTCATTATGTCATGGAACCACGGGTGGCCATCATTTACCTCTCCTCCTCGGATTGCACAACAGTACACAGGCTTGTCTCGGCATTCTATCACCAACGGCTTCACATTTCCCCCTTCAGGTATCTCCACCATGGATGCTAGGGTCGCCAAGGCATCGGCGAACTGGTTCTTGTTTCTTGAAAGGTAGTTGAACTCTATCTCTGAGAACTCCTTGGTTAGAGCTTCCAGATAGGCATGGTAAGGCAACAATTTCTCATCTCGAGTTTTCCATTCCCCTTTTATCTGGCAAATGATTAGTGCTGAGTCCCCGAACACTTCCAATTCTTTGATCCCCAATTCAAGTGCCGCTTCCAGTGCTAGGATACATGCCTCATACTCAGCAATGTTGTTGGTAGCTTCGAACCCCAACTTGCCCGCTAACGGTGTAAATGCCTCTTCGGGTGAGACCAGCAGGACTCCTATCCCATAACCTTTCTTATTGGCTGCCCCATCGAAGTATACTCTCCAAGTTTTTCTACCAATCTCTAGCACGTCCTCATCTGGGAATTGATCGTTGAACGGAGCGGATGATGACACCGGACAGCTGGCTAGGTAGTCTGTGATGACGCTTCCCTTGATAGACTTCTGATTCACGTACTTGATGTCGAATTCATTGAGGAGAATTGACCATCGAGCAGTTCTGAATGACAATACTGGCCTTTCTACTAGGTACTTCAACGGGTCCATGCGACTTATCAAGAACACTTCGAAGGACATCATGTAGTGCCGGAGTTTCTGCGTCGCCCATACTAGTGCCACACAAGCCTTTTCAATTGCATTGTACTTCACTTCATAGTCTGTCATTTTCTTGCTTAAGTAATAAATTGCATTCTCCTTTGTAGACCCTTCGAGATATTGAGCTAACATAGCCCCCGTCGCGGTTTCGGTGACCGTTAAGTATAACAAAAGCGGCGCACCTTGCCGTGGGGGAACTAAGATTAGAGGATTGCTCAAGTATCTCTTAATGGTCTCAAAGGCCTCTTGGCATTCTTCATTCCATACTTTTGGCACACCTTTCTTAAGCAATTTGAAGATTGGTTCGCAAACCATGGTTAAGTTGGCAATGAATCGGCTTATGTATTGAACTCTTCCCAGAAAACCCCGGATTTGCTTCTCAGTGCTAGGCGGCTCCATCTCCACAATAGCTTTTATCTTCCCTGGGTCCACTTCGATACCTCTCTGAGTGATCATAAACCCCAATAACTTGTCTGCAGTGACACCAAAAGCGCACTTCTGTGGGTTGAGACGGAGATTGTACTTTTTTGCTCGCTCTAGGAATTTCTCTAGCGCCTTAAAATGCCCTTCTCTATCCACGGACTTCACGATCATATCATCGACATAAACCTCGACTTCCTTATGGATCATATCATGCAATAGGGTCGTAGCTGCTCTTTGGTAAGTAGCCCCACCGTTTCTTAAGCCAAAAGGCATTACCTTGTAACAGTACGTTCCCCATTGCGTGATAAAGGCTGTTTTCTCCATGTCTTGAGGCGCCATCTTTATCTGGTTATACCCGGAGAATCCGTCCATGAAGGAGAGGAGTGCATGTCCCACCGTGCTATCTACCAACACGTCGATATGGGGTAAAGGAAAGTCATCCTTAGGGCTCGCGGCGTTGAGATCTCGGAAGTCGACACACATCCTCACTTTCCCATCTTTTTTAGGCACAGGCACTATATTCGACAACCACTCGGGGTACTCCACAACTTGGAGGAAACCCGCGTCTAGTTGTTTAGTTACCTCTTCTTTTACTTTTAGAGCCCATTCTGGTTTTAATCTTCTGAGTTTCTGCTTTACCGGCTTCTTTAGGGAATTAGTGGGGATATAGTGTTGCACAATATCGGGGTCGATGCCAGGCATGTCTTCATAAGACCATAAAAAAACCATAATGTTGGCTTTCAAGAGGGAGATCATCTTTTCTTTTTCAACGGGGGAGAGGGTTTTCCCAATTTTAACTATTCTTGGCAATTCATTCGTCCCTAAGTTGATTGATTCCAATTCATCCATATTAGGTTCGGTGACGCCCCTTTTCCTTTGCTCAACGAGCTCCGGGGGGACATCGTTCCTAGGATCTATATCCATGCCATAAATATCCATAGAGGAGAGAAAAGAGACACTGCATATATAGAGAAAGAAAGCACACTTTATTGACTAGGAATAATGGGAATGACACACAAAAGAAAGAAGGAAAACAAACAAATCTGTATCAATACTATGACTCCACAAAGTGAGTAAAGTAGATACATCTTATTGAATTAGGAAAATATTACTAAACTAAGACACCTACAAGCTGCTATCAGGTAGGCCAAGGTCTTCTTCTTCATGGATCTCCGCAACGACACCACATTCAAGGTACCAATTCAGGAGTGGCAAGGTAGCATGGCTAATGGACGAACCCTGGAGTTCTTCAATGGTCGAGTCTTCCATGATGAGGATCATGTCTTGGAACATTTCAGTCATAGCCCCTGCATCAAGGTTCTCTGCCCAGTCCTCCTCTTTCTTTTCCCAGAACTCATCATTGATGGCATCATCATCCACCATTTCAGCTGTGATTGGATACCATTCGGTGAAGAAGATTTCAAAACCCGGAACTCGGATCTTGGTAGCTTGGTCAAAGGTGGGCTCTGGAAACCCGCAATATAGAAAATCATCCCCTTCTTTGACGAAGTAACCATTCAAAGTAGGTCGATATGGCGAGATCTTCAGGTCTGGCACCCTTCCCTCGGCTTTGGCTCTTACTTTCTCTTTGTTCCTCTTCAGCATTTCCGCATGATCATTTCTAGAGGGCTCATATCCTAGCCCAAAGGTGTATGAGGTGACACGGCTTTGAATAGACGTAGGGATCCCTTGTTGGCGACGCCCTAGCCCCATGCCTGGAAAGAAACTCATCTTTCTCATTATTTCACTGACGTGCAAGTTGCCATGGGGGCAAAAGTCCAAGGGTATTAATTCACCCTTTTCGAGCTCTTTTTCAATGCATTGGACATAGTCAAACCCAAATAGCGGTATCGCTGCTGATTCAGGTTGTATCTCATATATAGGCACACCTGCGAGTTTCAATTCATAGTCCCCTTGAAGTGTTACTATGGCTCCTTCATAAGGAAACTTCACCTTTTGATGGAGTGAAGATGGCACAGCCCCAGCAGGATGGATCCAAGGTCGGCCCAACAACAAGTTGAAACATGACGGCACATCCAACACTTGGAATTCTACCCTAAATTCAGTGGGTCCCATGATAAGAGGCAAAGTAACTACCCCTATTACTTCTCGGCGGGTGTTGTCATAAGCTCTTACGGTCTGCCCAGATGGCGTGAAATCAGTAGGTCCCAAACCCAAAACAGTGGCAGTTCGGAGAGGACATACATTCAGTGCGGACCCATTGTCGATAAGAACGGTGGGAACCCTCTTCCCCATAGTGTCAACGGTCACATAGAGAGCTTGAGAATGGCTCGGCCTGCTTTTAGGTAGGTCCACATCGGTGAACACGATGGTTGAGTTCTTGGGAGTTGGATTCACCAAATGTACCAATCCCTCGGGGGATGTGTCAACAGGCACTTGTATCTGATTCAACAGTTTCAACACGGTCTGTCTGTGCTTATGCGAGGCCATGAGCAAGCCCCAAATAGTAATGTTGGCATTGGTCTTCTTCAGCTGCCTAAGTACTTCATCCTCTTCTTCTTGCAAGCTAGGACGCCTCTGCCCTTCCAAATCTTCCAACGGATTTTCAGATTCTAGGTGGGGGGGCTTGAAATGACGACCCCCTCTGGTTATATGGTCCAACTCATCATCGCTAGCCCATATGTCATGGACTTCCTCGGAGTCATTCATCAAGTCATCCCATTCTATCATGTCGATGCTCTCCATCTCTGTCGGCAAGTCATCCCAACCTGAAGGGACTATCGGCTCATCTGATATCGGACTTGGGCTTGAGTACAGCACATAGTAATCATATTTCCCCGACGCTTCACCTAATAGGCCAACCTGAGGATCCCCTGCTTCATATCTTTCTTTCAGCTCTTGTTGGATAGATTTCTTTGGCAACAACAAAACCTTTTGGTCAATGAGGTCTTGGATGATCTTCTTTAGTATAGAACAAGCCTCGGTGTCATGGCCGGGTGCACGATGGTATTGGCAATATTGGTGAGGGATTGATGGTCTTGGCTTTGGTGGAAGTGGCATGATAAGGCTGTTATTGCGGCAAATGGTGAAGAGACGGGTTAAGGTCATGGGGAGCGGAGTGTATTGTCTTATGGGATGGCGAGGGCGAGAGGATTCAACCCCAATGGCATTTATGGTGTTAGGTGGGGGTGTGTTGTTGTGTGATGGGAGAGGATTACGGGTGACATTTGGATAGGTTGGTGGTGAAATGACTTGCTTGTCAATGAGGTCTTGGACTTGGTGGCGAAGGCGAATACAGCGATTGGTGGCATGGCCTTTGGATTGGTGGTACTTGCAGTACTCATTCTCATTGTAGCTCTTGGGTAAGGGATTTGGTGGAGGTCTTGGGTCGAGTGGCTTCAATAGGTCACGACTTATGAGCTTTTCAAGGACTCTTTCGAGTGGCATGAATAGGTCAGTGAATTGGCGAGGTGGATTGACATCATTGAGAGAAAAGGGTTGGATTGGTTGAGTTATGGTGTTGACCTCGGCATTGTTCTTCCCAGTAAAGTTTGTCTTGCGACTCCTCACTTCCTCAGTCTTGATTGTCCCATCATTGATAGCATCTTCAACCTGCGTGCCAGCCCCAATGAGAGCTTTGAAATTTGGGAAATAGTGGGCAAATAGGTGCTTGTGATACACGGGCAGCAGGTTCTTAACCACTAACTGAATTTGGTCCTCCTCATTCGGCCTATCCGTCATTCTCGACGCCTTTTGTCTCCACCTTGTAATGTAAGCGGAGAAAGTTTCATGAGCCCCTTGCTTGGTAGTTTCTAGGTCCCTTCGAGTAACGTCCACCTCTGTGTTATACTTGTAGTGCTCTGAAAACTCATTGCATATGTCTTCCCAAGTCTGGGTTCTATTCTCATCGAAGGATAAGAACCATTTCAAAGCAGAAGTGGCCAAGGTTTCATGGAACATTTGAGCTAAAAGCTCGTCAGTAGCCCCTCGAGGGTGCATAGCTCGCACGTACATCTTCAAATGAGTCTTAGGGCAACCCGTCCCATCGAACTTTTCTAACTCCGGCATCTTGAATTGTAGTGGAATACGAGCCGTTGGAAACAGGGATAGAGTCCGCACATCGACCATGTCATCAGCCCTGCGAATCCCTTTTATGGTTCTCTCCAAAGCTTCTACCTTGCTAGCTAACACGGAATCACTGCTAGTACCTTTCCCCTTGGCTTCCCCTTCTAGGTTGGTGACCTCAGGTTTCGAGCTACTTTCCCCCCTTGTCTTGGTGTTCTCATTGGATTGAGGTCCCTCTTCGGTGCCAGCCCCATGAGGTATACCCGAGGAATGGGCCTTAGAGCCATTTTGTTCAAGATCCGCCATCTTCTGTTGGTTCTCTTGAGCCATTTTCAATGCGGTATCGGATGTCTCGGCGGTATGGCCAAGCTTGGCCATGATGGCTTTCAGGCAAGCCTCAAGGTCAAAGTGCCCCTCACTAGTTCTTTCGTCGGCCATGTCTGTCTGATGGGTAGGCTCAACACTCACTAGACGCCCTTGTGGATTGCGGATCCAAGCCAGCACGTCTATGGATAGAAAAGTTTTAACCTTTAGCCTAAGGACTTGTCCTAAACCTCCATATTTTCCTTAATGAACTCGGTCTCTACACCATGTTCAATTAATTCATTCCTTTTATCCAATTACCTTTACAGGGATCATGGATTAAGGGTATGTTTTAAAGAATAGGGCATAGAGTCCTTCAACTAGGTTTAATTAATCCCCTAGGACTAGCACATCACAAACATAGCTTTACATCCTATTTCCTTAATTTATTCCTCCTAACCCATGGCCTTAACGAAGGCTAGGGTTTAAAGGTCTATGTTAAGGGCATAAGATATAAAGCCTCACACCACAAACACGGCATAGCATCATTACAAACAATTGTGGGTGCATAAAGGTGAGACCGTAGTGTCCTACAAGTCTGTCTATATGGACTAATGATAAGGGTAGGCTAGGGTCCTTCACTTGCTTGAGCAATCCTTATACCTAACCATATGTGGCATCAGGAACGCCGCGTGGGTCCAGCAGTACGTGATTAACTCATTTAATATACCCAAGGGCAAGCCCAAGGTTACTAGGCAAGAGAGGTTGATAGCTTTCGCCCCAACACATGGAATCAGGAAAACCAAGGTTGAGACTAGGCCGATCGTTGGCAAGGATACATCGAGGGACATCGATCCTAGCATGCAAGAGTTTGCGCACACAATGCAATAAATGAAAGCACACAATCAAGCGGATGCAATGTGATTGATTTTAATTAAACATAAGAAATTAACCTAGCCCAATTAAACTTTATAGAGTCTAGCCCACAACATCCCCAGTGGAGTCGCCAAACTGTGAACCCCGGAAATTGGGCCCACAAGGGATTGAAAGAAAATGGGTTTGAAAAAGAAAAAGGAAAGGAGTCGCCACCTTATTTTTTAAAGGAAACAAGGAAAACCCTAAAAATAGTTTGTTTTAGGAAAACAATTTGAATAACTCCATAAAAAAGGAAAGGCAAAAACCAATCTTTTGAAAACCAAAGAAATCGGGGATTCGGAGGCTAAGTTATGACATGGGAAGGTTCTAGGCAAAGCCTATAGGCACCCATGTCACCCTTTCGGTCTCTCAGTTCATTTGGGCTAAATCAAGATCTTTCCATACAAAAATCAGCAAGTATATCATCACAAGAATTGCATGCATATCATATATTTCATTCATCCATCCATGCATAATAAGCACATAAAAACAGAAAAAGAAAAAAGAAGAAAAGAAAACAAAAATAAACCTAGGATGCTTGGATCCTAGAACGGACTTGAGCCTCACGAAGAGCGCCTACGTACCATGCAACGAAATACATGGATCAAAGTCCACGTAGTTCAATTAGAACTAAGGTTAAATCCTAATACAAACCTATGGTAAAAACCCTATGTTTCCTTATTTGATCAAAAGAGAATTGATAGAAAGTTTGATTTTAGGAAAGAAATCCACAAAATGGAAACTTTAATAAAAACCAGAATTTTGTTTAAGAAGGAAACCTCTAATTAAACCATAGGATCATATTAAAAATTAACCCTAGATAGGGAGAAGAGAATGAGTTAAGAAGAAAGGTGAATTGGGGCACCTTCACACCCACTTACCTGAGCGCAATTACTCCAAACATTAGCTATTTCAGACATAAGCAGCCCTATTTGTCATAGGACAAATACCACACCTATTTGCACCCTTACAAGTGCTCAAAACCATGCAAAAACACTAATATGCAAATCTGGACAGAATAGTATTATGACCTAAAATCATCCACTAAGCATGCTAATAGCAAAAACAGCGAACAATAATAAGTCCTAACATATTCCTAGAACCATATCATGCATAAAAACCCTAAAACATACTAATATGCATGCAAAACTATCATGTTTACTCTATATGCAAGACATATACAGCAAACACGAAGAAAAACCAATAAAAAAGTCTACTTTATCATGCTATATGAAAACAAACACAAAACAATGACTCTAAGACCCTAAACTCACAAATATGCTTAAAAACTCACAAGACATACTTTAATCATGCTAAAACCAAACTAAACAGAAATTAAATCATGCATATTAACTAACTAAAGCAATATAACATGATGAAAATCCTAACTCTAACATGCAATGACACTAATCCTAGCACAAGGACAAACAGGAGCACAAGAATCATAACTATGCATTAAAAACCTAAAGGACAGCCCTAAAGCATGCTAAACAGTAGATAAAAAATAGATATTCCATGTATATTAACTAGCTAGAGTGTTAATACATGATAAAAAGGCTACCTTTAACATGCAATAAGCCTAACCCATATGAAAACCTAGTTTAAGCTTGAATAGAGAAGGAGAATACCTTAGGAAGGGCCTTCCTTTGTGTTTGTAATGGTTCGTGGCTCCTCAGGTCTTTAGAGTGAATCAAACCAACACGAATCCTCCTCTTTGTCAAAGTGGTATCACAGCAAAGAGATCAAAACTCACTCAACTTTGAAAAGAAAATAGAAAACAAAAAGAGAACAAGAGAAAAGAAAAGTGATTTTCGTCACTTTGCAGCAGCAGCAACTTCAATCGCGTTTTTGGGTATGAAAACGTTGGATTTGGACAAAGCTTGTGAAATACAAAGTTGTAGAGAATTGAATTATCTTTCTAACAAGACCAATTTCATCAAATTCTGACTTCGGATGAAAAAGTTATGATTAAAATACGACTGCTGGTTTTCAGAAAATCTGCTGCTGAATTATGACGAATTTCACTCCCTCCAAACCCTCTTCTCCTCTCCCTTGTTTAAAGACATTAAGAGAGTATTTATAGCTGAAATCTGGAGTTTCCCTTTCCTTCCTGGACTAGGTTTCCTTGGAGAATAATCAAAAGGTATTTTATAATGATAAAAGACTTCTAATCTGAATAGGAAAAGGAAATTGTCTTTTATAAAAATTGGGAGACTGACCGCTAACACGCTTGCACATGTATCGTATGTGCGTACACACACTCATCACATACGTACACGTGTTAGTGTCATGATAAAAATGGCTAATTTAATAAAATAATTTTCTTTTCATTTTAACCAAAAATCTCATGCTGTGATTCCCACTAATTCTTCAAGGATAATCCGTAAATAACTACACTAAACTCATCATCAGGGCCACGGGACTTAAGATGACAACCGGTACAAAATTGAACCTAGAAATATCTCATATGCATCCATATGAACTCCAATTAACAATTTGGAGATCATTCCAAGGTCTAATGAAAAGTTTGGGACTTAAAAGACGATTATGCCCCTCAAGTCACAAAAGCTCTTATTATCCCTCAAGATCAACTCCAATTTGAACCAAAATTCATATCCATTGTCCTTGTGACTCTAGAAAACTAATGCAAGTGACTAGACTCAAAAACCAAACAAAAACATGCATGAAATGATGAGCCCTAGTAAGGTGGTGCAAAAATGGGGTGTGACAGTGGGTACCTAGCTGCAGACATGTAGGAGCTACCCATGTTAAAGACATTACTTGAAACTATCACATATAAGATACCATGGGGTGCCTAAACTGGTATATACCAAGAAACTATAATGTGAGGTATATATTTAGCAAAACATACCTGTGTGAATGATGGGTTTAACTTAACTAGGGAAGTATTCCAAGAAACTATAATGTGAGGAGTATGTACCTTAGAGGCAAAATGATTGGAACTTGATTATGAAGCAATAGACAACGAGTGTCTTCTTATTGTGGGTTAGAAGTCAAGAAACTATAATGTGAGGCTTTTAGGTCATAGTGGGACCCCAATCCCCATTAGGAATGAGATTCCTGAATTCCATTAAAGGGTGTATGGAATTTGATAAAATAATGGGAGGTACCATATGATTAAAGACCCGATCATTATGGATTAAAAATGAAATCTTATTCTCTATTTTATTTTCTATATGTAGTTCATTGAAATGGCTCACCTTAACTCGTTATCCAAAATTTTGGACACCAACCATTTAACCAGACCAAATTGTCTTGATTGGCTTAGGAATCTTAAAATACTTTTGGATTCCAAGAATCTTACCTATGCACTTCATAGTCCACTTCCCATTGCTCCTGCTGAGACTGCAACTCAACAAGAGAAAGATGCTTATCGGAAGCGCATAGACGACGATCTCATGGCAAGGTGCTATATGATGGTATTTGTGAGTCTCGAGCTTAAGAAGCAACACGAGTCCATGGGAAGTGCTTACGAGATTTTCCTCAACATACAAGAGTTGTATAGGAAAGAATTCTTACTTGAATTTAATGAAGCTGCTACTTCCAAGTCTAAGCTCAAGCCCAAGGGCATGGGCATAGGCAAGGGTAAGAGTACTCGAAGGAAGAAGAAAAGTAACAACAAAGCCAAAGGAACCTGTTTTCACTGCGGCAAGGATGGGCACTGGAAACGTAACTACTGGGAATATTTGGATACTCTAAAGAACTAACCTTTGGAAGGTATGGATCATGCTCTAAACTAAATGTTAGTTGCATGGAGCATGATAGTTCTAAATTGAATGCTAATAAACCTAAGAGAACAAGTGATGAGAACTAATACATAATTATGTATGTAGAGTTTTCTCTTACTTTACAACATTTACCGATGATTCAGTCTAGCTTTGGGTGTGTATACTTAATGAAGTACAAATCTGAAACATTTGAAAGGTTCAAGGAATTCAGATATGAAGTAGAGAAACAAACCGGTAAAAGTATTAAAGCTCTTCGATTAGATCGAAGAAGCGAATATTTAACTGGTTAATTTTTAGATCATCTTGTTTAAACATGCATTCTTTATGGACACCTCCTAGAATACCACAACTTGATGGTGTGTCAAAAAGGAGGAAGATAACCTTATTGGATATGGTCCGATCCATGATAAGTTATAACGACCTAATATTATCCTTTTAAGGATATGCCCTAGAAACTGCTGCGTACCTGTGAAACAGAGTTCAAACCAAGGCTATCCCTTAGAACCCATATGAGATATGAAAAGGGAAAGCACTAAGCCTTAAGCATGTTAAGTTATAGGATTGTATTACATATGTAGAGACATATAATGCAACCAAATTAGAAATCAAGACAAATATAGGTTTGTGGATTATCCTAAACAGAGTTTAGGATACTAAGTCTATTATCCTGATGAACAAAAGGTGTTTTGTTTGTAAATTTGCAATCTTTCTTGAAAAAGAGTTTATTTAATAAAGAGGCAACAACAGGAAAATGGAACTCAAAGAGTTGTCTAAGGAGACACAAACTGACATTGATACAACCTCTGTCCCTGTTGAGATAGAACCCATTATTGTGCCATGATTGTACAAAAGGTTAGTGGGAGTGTGATCACATTTATGGTCCTATAAGTGGATGACATTCTACTTATTAGGAATAATGTAGAGATGTTGTCATAAGTGAAAGATTGACTTTCACAAAATTTCTCCATGAAAGATTTGGGAGAAGCATCCTATATTCTAGGAATAAAGGTCTATAGAGATAGATCTTAAAGGATGCTAAGTCTCTCTCAATTGATGTACATAAACAAGATTTTGAAAGAGTTCAAAATGCATGATTTCAAAAGAGGTCTAATTCCTATCAGACATGAAATCAAGTTGTCTAAAAACATATGCTATGCTAATTACATGACCAGATATCAGTTTTGCTATAAATGTTACGAGCAGATATCAGGCAGACCCAGATAAGGAACACTAGGAAGCAGTCAAGGCTATCCTTAAGTACTTGAGAAAAACTAAAGGACCTATGCCTTGTCTATAGAAAAAGAAACTTAGAAATGGTTAGTAGAACGGATTCAGATTTTCAATCTAATGATGATGATAGGAGATCAACATCGAGGTATGCTCTTACCTTAAATGGTGGAGCTATAAATTAGAGCGCATTGCTACATGTTTGGATGAGGAAGTTCATTACTGAACTAGGAGTGGTTCCTAATATTGAGAAGCCTATATCATTTTTTTGTGATAACAATGGGGCTAGTGCTCAAACCAAGGAACCAGGGTCTCATCAAAAGTCCAAACTTTAAGCGGCGATTCCAAGTGATTAGAGAAATCATTGGAAGAGATGACATATACATATAGAAGTTTAATATAATAGAGAATAAAGAAGACCTCTTCACTAAGGCTATAACCCAAGTGCATTGGATCACTACCGACAGGATATGGGTATGAGATACATGGTGGATTGGCTATAGTGCAAATGGGAGATTGTTAGGATTATGCCCTAGAGCCAATCATAGAGATGATTGTTTAGGGATTAGGAACAATTAATTGATTTCATTTATGCATGTCACATTTATTATTGATTTAATAAAAGGGCTTATTCTATTATGTTTATATGCATCATTTATATTTACATAATATGTCCATGGAGTTAGAGTTGAGAATATGGAATTACAAAGTGTTGTAATTTTGAAACTGTAAATATATCTCTGTACTAAACTCCTAAATCATTCCTAGTTGAAGGTTCACTATGATGGACAGTAATGAACCATAGGACTAGCACTTGTTAGGTTGACTCTATAGGAGGATAGCTAGTCTCAAGCTATTTGTGTGTAGACGCTACAACTAACAAGTGGGTGCCTATTATAAGAATAGGTACACTGAATGTGACTAAAGATATGAGATAAACTGAATGGAGTTTTAACCTACCTATCAATCAGTTTCTCAATGTTATAGTGGTACAAGTAATCCTTAGACCTGAAACACCATGGTTGCCTAATACATGTAGCTTTAGAAGTATGATAACACTAAGTGCAGATCCTTATAGGGGTCTGTAAGGGTGTTCATTGGCTCTATTGCTACGTGTGTAAAGGCATGTGGGCGATCAATAAGGAATCCATCACTCTCAGGAAAAAGGGAGTGAATGTCTCATATAGCATTCATTGAATATAATTCATTAAATCCATGGGCCCATGGTAGAATGAATATGGAAAGGAGTTTCCATAAGTTCATCATTGAGTTGATATTAATGAATGAGTATAAAGTAATTGAACTAAGGACTTAACAGACTTGCATGTCCTATTAGTTCAATTGGAGACATTGTGTTGATGGAAGGATGTAATTGTAACCTATAAACTATAACAGAAGGGTTCTTTGTAAATGACTATTCACCTCATTAAGGACCACACCATGAGCCATATGCTAGGTGTTACTCATGGTTAGTAGAAGCCCTAATTGATATAAATGAGTTATAATCAATTAGGAAATTGAAAGGAGTTTCAGTTAGACCCTCTAATGGAAAGAGTTCCATTGTGCACACCTCGTGCTATCCCTACTACTTGATGATGTAAACCCAATGGGTCACACACTGATCATGCTAAGAAAGCTTGAAAGTCTATGAGAGAAAGGGCATAAGTGAATAAAAGAATTGTTCTTAAGGAGCTAATTTGTATTTGATATAAACTAAAGGGGTTATTGTGTAATTAGGAGTAATTACACAAAACCCTTTAGGGTTTGGAATCGCCCCTAGGGCCGGGCCTATGAGTGGCTTTAAATAGCCTTGTTATGATGTGATGACATTATCACATTCACAATCCCCAAGTGCTGGCCGAAATTCCTAAGGAAGCTCTCTCTCTTTCTCCCTCTTCTCCACCTCTAGCAACAACAAGGAAGAAGAAGAAAAGGACTTTAAGTTCAAGCAAGGTGTAGATACCGTTAGAGGCAGTACACTTGGACGGCTCATTCATTGCTGCTCGAAGTTCAAGCTTGGAGCAAAAAGGAGAAGACAAAGCTTGGAGCATAAAGAAGAAGACATTAATCAACTGTAAGTAATTCTTATCCTCTTCTAGTTAGGGTTTGTTTTGTATTAAGCATAATTGGATTCATGGGATTGGGAATCGTAGGAAAATTTTTATTCCGCCTTTGTATGTTTTTCTCTCTAGTTCAATTCCCAACAAGTTTTATAACTCATATTGAGTTATCGCTATTTAAACTTTTGTAATTGCACGAGTTATAAATAGTTTTTAATATACTTTATTACATAACTTACGTGTGTATTAGTGACATAGTGGTTGTTATAGCCGTTGTGATATATTGATTAGACTAACTGTTGAGGCTTTATGTCTAGCTTGGCCGATTGGGATTCTATGTCTATATTATTATTCTATTATTCCATTTAGATGGCTAAGAGTCTAAGAGATATAGATAGCCAAAAGATAAAACAAATACGCATACTTTTTTTAAGCCTTTTTTTACAAACATACTATTTCATATGAGTGAAGAAAGGGTGTATTTTGGTGGAGCATTTGCTCTTTGAATAGTGCAGATTTGTTGAGTCAACAACGTAAGTGGTTGGGTTGTTGTATCCTTGGACGACGTGCTAGTAAACCTACTGCATCGGACTAAGTTCCGTAGATGCACGAATCGTCATAAAAAAAGTGAGATACACATGCCTCAACCCACCACTTCACTTAAATAGGTAATATTGTTTCATTATTATTTTTTTATCGTGATTTATAGTTATAATTTTCTTGAGAATCTCCAACATCTGATACTTGGGCCTATGAGGAAGGGTATGGTGTTACACCTCATAACTACAATGCATTTTGAGAGGAAACCCGAGAAAGAAAAACCCTATGTTTGTCATGTCGCCATGCATGTATAAAAACGTGCATTGCATGTGTGAGTAGAGCAGTCTTCAAATCAAGAAAAGTCAATTTTCAATTTGAATCAACGGATTTAGATTCAGTTTGCGCGCTTTGATCATAAGTATTCAAATTTATAAAGTACTTCCTCCGTTTCAAATTGATCGTCCCTTTTGGAAAAACACATTTTTTTAGAAAACCTTATTAAATGCTTTCACATCGACACATATGTTTCAATTTTTCAATTTTACCCTCAAGTGTACAAAAGATTGTAAAAGAAAGAATACCCTTTCAAGGGTATTTTAGGAAATCAAATAAGAAAAATCATTGACTTTTTGAATGCGACAATTATTTTGAAACATCCCAAAAAAAAAAAGTAGGCCACTTAAATAGAAACAGAGGGAGTAGCTTTGAATGGGAATAAAGTATTCAAATTCAGTGTGTAAAGGCTTTTGCATTACTAGCTGAATATGTTAATTGGATCAATAAACCGATTTCTCTACTTGGAAAAGGGCTTTTTTTTTTCTTTTTTCTTTTTTTTTTCTTTTTTTTTTTTCTAAAAAAAAAAAAAATGTATTTTGCCATGATTGTAGTCTGAATTCACTCTAAAATGTACATCCCCCCTCTCTCTTGGGTATCAAATCATGGCTAAATGTAAAAACTTGAACCCAATATTAAATCCAATCCCCTGAGCAATAAGCCCCTTCCTTCCCTGCCTCATAGTTCTGTGGGTGTGGATAGCATTTCCTGTTAACTATTATTTTAGTAGATAAATTATTATTCATATTTATAAAATTAAATAAATGGTTCCGAAAGCGAAGGATTCCTTGTGGATGAAATGGAAAATGTTGAGGCATTTACTTAATTAGTTTATAATGATACTTAAATGTATAATGATAGTCGAAGGAGGTTTCCATCCACATGATCTAAAATATCAAATTAAAATTACTATATATACAATATTTATATTTATATATATACTACTTATAAAAAAAGTGAATATCAGAAAAACTTTTGATTGACTTTTATACCTTCATTTTTAAATTTAATTACCTTGTAACCTTATCCTTAATAAAATCCAATAATCCATAAAGACAAAAATCTTATTATTTAGATATTTTCTTATTAAATTCTAATTAGATTTCTAAATTTTTATAATCCTTTATCTTTTCTTTACGTGCAATCCAACGTAATAAAAAGGTGATGTGAATTTTATGAGGCCAACGCTATTAGCACTCCTCCTTGGCACTCCCGCACTCCTCTCTAATTTGTGCCCTATGCAATGCCAAAACTACCCCTCTATCAGCTAACATATCATGTCTCATAATTTTTACATAATACCGAACTTACCCTCAAGCCAAAATCCTCAGCAGGAACAAAGAGATGTTCGCCCATGAATTGAGGCTCAGATCCACATTATTTTATTTTTTATTTTTGTGTTTTTTTTCCCCATGGGCTATGGCCATGTTGAGGCTCGATCTGCCATTGATTTGTGCTTGATTCCATTTTTTCCGTCGCTTTCTTAGCAACCAAACAGAGGAAGAAACTAAATCAAAGTTAGATTTGTGCAATTTTTTCCCCAGATCTGGTCCAAAGGGGACTCCATTCTTCCGGCAACGAACCCCTTCTCTAACCGTCATAGCATCTCCGATCAACCGACTATTTTTTCCAGCGAGGCCCATGAAGCATGAACAAGGTAATTTGAAAAAAAATATAAATTTATGTATTGCAGATCTGTTGATGCCGAAAACTTCGCCATCGTCGTTGTTAGAGGGGTCAAGATATGGTCGCCGTTAGTTCTAGAACTCACATCTGAATCAGATCTGAGGAAAAAACAAAAAAAAGCGCCGCACCGACGAGCATCCATCGAAGATGGAGTTTGCCAGCAAGTTGGGATCAAAATTCTCCTTCTTCTTCATTTGTCTTTTTTCCCTATTTTTGTTTACTATACTGTTATGGTGAGAGATGGGCATAGGGTATGGAGTTGGGTCCCCAAAAAAATAAAAAATAAAAAACGCAGAGATGGGCATAGGTAGTTGGGTTTGTGGTTGGGACCTCGTTGAAGATGAAGGGCTGGGTTTGGTATGAACCAATCCCCATGTGAGAAAGAAGGCAAGCAAAATACAATATTGTTTTAAGAAATGGACGGGCATCCTTTGCTCGTGGCTCTTGGCTTGAGGGTACGTTCGGCATTAGGTAAAATTATGAGGCATTATATGATTATATGTTGATTGATAGAGGGACGGTTTTGGCATTACGTAAGGCACAAATTAGAGGGGGAGTGCGGGAGTGCCAAGGATGAGTGCGAATAGCGCTGGTTTATCGTAATAATACTCTTTTGGTTCTTATTTGATTGTTATTTTCGAAAAAATATGTTTTTATATAAAATTATTTTAAATTCTTTCATATCATTTACTTTTTGAACGAGGCAATGATTTTAAAACATCCAAAAAAAAAAAAAAAAAAAAGAAAAAAAACAGAAGAAAAGAAAAGAAAGTAGAAGAAGGAGACCAATAAAAGAAGAACCAAGGGATGATGATTGAAAAATAGTAATAGGGTTGTGTAATATACGAAATCACAAGGTGACTTTTAGGACTAACTTGTGGATCTAAAAGACCTAATCTTAGATTGTGTGGAATGAAATAGTAAACCGTTTACTTAATTAGTTTGTAAATCAAGTCATACTTAAATATATATAAATATATATAATGATATAGTTGGATTGATGAAGATTCGACCCATGTGATCTAATGAGGCCTTAATCTAAGTGAGGAAGACTTGAATGATTCAAGTCAAATTATTTTATCAACTTAATTTCTAGTCATGAACCTATTTATATTTCATTGGAATGAATATTTACGGGAAAGAAGATTCTCTCTCTCTCATAACCATAGGTTTAATGATATCGGCTCCCCACTTGTATTGACCAATGTAATTCTTGGAGTAGTGATGTAGCAAAAAGCGTGATAACATTAAGAAGGGTAAATTACAACAAATTATCCTGAATTTAAGGTTTATTTTTATTTTAATACTTTTAATTTCAAAACCAGTTAAAATAAATCCTAAATTATATGCATGTGACAATTTAATACCACGAACTTCAGGACAGCCAAAATGGATCCTAAACTATATGCATATGATAATTTAATTAACACACTCTGTTAGCACATCATTTTTGAAACTTTCGAAAAATCCATGCTAATAAAAGGTACAAATTGGCACATGCATATTGTTTAGAGTCCATTTTGATAGATTTTGAAGTTGATGATACTAAATTGTAATATGTATAATTTATGATTCATTTTGACTGGTTTTGAAGTTTAAAGTGACATATGCATATAGTTTAAAGTGTGACTAGAATTAAACTTCAGAATAATTTTCTATAATTTACCCGAATTAAGAATTGAAATTGAAGCCTAGCCTTGAATGGAAAAAGATTTTTTTGAATTAACAAGAAAATAGAAAATAAACTCTCTTAAATATTATTAATCAAAGATTGAATTATCGTAGGTCATTCATTAGAATGCTATTTGTAGAGGAGAACACAAGATTACCAAAATACGAAACTAAATTGTAGAAATCTTAAATAGACAATGCTTGGGGATTGACTCAAAATTAATAAATCAGAATTTCTTAAGAAGAGATAACTTAGAAATCATTAAAATAACTAAAAACAAAATTTTTCATAAAAAGGAAGTTTTCCTAAAAACTAGATTTCTTTTATCAAAATGGCTTATTTTGACATGCATAGAGCAGCTCGTATGAGACTTTCGGTTAATATATTGTACATTTTAATTGTAACTCCTCCTAGATCAAAAGTTGTGATCGTCTGAAAAATTTCTGTAAAATCAAGGCCTACGAATGCTATTCTGAAGTTTATGCTATAAAAAATACTATTTATGATTAGGTAAGCCCAAATGCAAGCAACAGCTTCAAAAGTTTTCATCATAAAAGAACTTGACTATTAAAAATTTATATAAAAAATAATAACAATTTACTATTTTGTGTTATAAAAGATTCTATAGAAAATAATAAGAGTTTACTACTTTGTGCTTTGAAAAACACCTTTTTATTATGGGTGTTAATGGTTTTGGTTAAAATCGAGAACCAAACCGAATCAAACCGAACCAGGCGGTTTGGTTTGGTTTTTTTGTCATTAGGTTTGGTTATGGTTTTAATTTTAGAAAAGCGAACTCAATTGGTTTGGTTTTGGTTTTCAGTTTTAAAAAACCAAACCAAACCGAAAAACCGAAAAAACCAAAATATATATATATATAGAAACTTAAAGTTTGTAAATTCCCAATTCTAATAAGGGTAAAATAGGTAATGGGCTTATTTTTGTTGATTTTAAGTTTTTTATTGTTTTTCCTTTTTTAGATTGGCATGTATTAAACTAGCTATTAATATTGTGTGTATTAATGTTGTGTGTGATATTGACATATTGATATATGTCAATATGTTTCTATTTTGATACAATGTTTGTTTTTTTTAGTTGCTAATGTAATGCTTTTATTAAAAATGTTTTTATTTGGAGTTTGGCATGTCATTTTTTTCATTTTCAATTATTTGTTGCTAGTTAATAGGTTAAAACCAAAATTGAACCGAACCAAACCAAAATATAATAGTTTGGTTTTTTTATAGTATGGTTTGGTTTTGGTTTGGGAGGAACAAAACCAAAGTATAATGGTTTGGTTTGAAATCTTCCCTAAAACCGAACCAAACCAAACCATTAACACCCCTACTTTTTATGATTGGGTGAGCCCAAACAAAAGCAGCAGGCCCACAAGTTATATTAAAACCTTCATGGGAGGTGTTGCGAGCACTACCATGGCGTAGTATTACCCCCCGGGGTGCTTCCTTGCATATATTGTTGTAGTAAACCTAAAAAACTCCATTGATAGAGGTTTTTCTGCCGACAAAAAAAAAATAAATAAAAAAAAGAAAAAGGTTTATCAAGTATGATGAATGAACTGTTTTTTTTTTAAACCAATAGGTTTTGAGACTTGAGATCACCACCACTATATAGTCATCTACCATGGTGGTTCAAAAACCGATTCTTCCCCATGATCTAGTTAGCCATCATCGTCAAAGAAGGTCACGATCCATAAAAGAGCAGATCCCCATTTGAAGGTGGTGACTCGACCCTCAAGGCCATGATCTGGTTGGCCGTCATCGTTGGAGAAGGTCGTCGTCGTTGGAGAAGAAGTTGTTCCTATTGGTGGCCTCCATGACACTTTCATATCTAGTAGAATCTCATTTAAGGGTTACATTAGAACCTATTAATGGTAAGATGAGGATTTTAAAATATATATATATATATACATACATACATATATATATATATATATATATATATATAGATAGATAGATATTTCCTTACAGCTAATAAGATTACTAAACTATGGAGTTAAGGAGTTAAAAAAATCTTTTGATAGAGTTATTACTAAAATCACATTTCTAATTAGGGTTATTGCTAATTATCCTGTTTTTCCCTTGAATAAGATTGTGCATTTATATTATTCAATAAATAAATAAATATAGAAAATAAATATTGAAATTCTATTTGTAAATAAATTGAAATTCTACTTTAAATTTTGCAATTATATAATGTCATTTATTAATGTTGGGCCTACTGAGCCAGGTCTTTAGAGGCAAGGGGTGAGAGTCAAGGACGATCCTATTCCTTTAAATATATATATACAAATTGGCTACACGCAAGGTTCAAACTCATGCCTTAACATTTGGTAGTTTGAGACTTCTACCACTATAGCAAACAAATTAAATTATACATATATCAATGTACAATCGTTTTCTAGTCTAGCTAGGATCCCAAATAGTAATTCTAGCCGAACTTTTATTACAAACTGTCATATTGGAATCACTTAAATTATTAATCCATGTGAATCTTGATCCAATGACTTAAAAATATATACATATACAAATTGGCTAGGGCGAGAGTCAAGTACGATCCTAATCCTTTAAATATACTAGGTATAGCACACGTGTGTTGCATGTGAATATTTTTAAATAATATTAGTTATATAGAAAATAACAAATACATAAAGATTTTATTATTTTTTTTCCATAAAAGATAAAATTTAAAATTCAAAAGTACATATTTTTTTTTATCAAAATTGTCAACAATAGATTAAAAATCCTTTAGATATACATTCAGAATTTTTTTTTTCTCATAAAATGGAATATTCATAAAGTTTGTATTCATAAATATTACATTGCAACTTAATAGTTGCTTTAGGAATTTGAGTAATAATCTAACTTTCATTTGTTAAGAGTTTGAGTTAAAATCTAACTTTTATTTGTTACAAAATGACAAGAATATTTGCCAAGGTTAAAGTTGTATTTATAAATTAAAGTAAGGGCAAAATGGTCAGTCAAAAGTTTTTCTGAGATTCAAACTTTTATAGGTAGTATAAATAGATATATACAAATTGGCTACTCACAAGGTTCAAACCCATGCCTTAACACGTGGTAGAGTTTGAGACTTCTACTACTATAGCAAACAAATTACACATATATCAATGTACAATTGTTTTTGAGCCAATCTAGGATCCCAAACAGTAATCCTAGCCGAACTTAATTTTATTTAAATCGTCGGATTGGAATCACTTAAATTATTAATTCATGTGAATCTTGATCCAACAACTTAAAAATATATATATACAAATTGGCTAGGGGGGAGAGTCAAGTATGATCCTAATCCTTTAAATATATATATACAAATTGGCTGCTCACAAGTTTCAAACCCATGCCTTAACACTTGGTAGTTTGAGACTTCTACCACTATATATAGGAAGCAAATTACACATATATCAATATACAATCATTTTCCAGTCTAGAATCCCGAACAGTAATTCCAGCCGAACTTTTTATTTCAAATTGTTGGATTGGAATCACTTAAATTATTAATTCATGTGAATCCTGATCCAACGACTTAAATATATATATATATAGATATAGATAGATAAATAGATAGATAGATATACAAATTGGCTAGGGGTGAGATTCGAGTACGATCCTAATCCTTTAAATATATATATATATACAAATTAGTTGCTCGCAAGGTTCAAACACATGCCTTAACACTTGGTCGTTTGAGACTTCTACCACTATAGCAAACAAATTACACATAATTAATGTACAACCGTTTTCCAATCTAGGATCCCGAATAGTAGTTCTAGCAGAACTTTTATCTCAAACTGTCATATTGGAATCACTTAAATTATTAATTCATGTGAATCTTGATCCAACGACTTAAATATATATATATATATATATATATATATATATATATACAAATTGGCTAAGGGTGAGAGTTGAGTATGATCCTAATCCTTTAAATATATACATGCAAATTAGTTGCTCACAAGGTTCAAACCCATGCCATAACACTGGGTAGTTTGAGACTTCTACAACTATAGCAACCAAATTACACATATACCAATAGACAATCATTTTTCAGTCTAGGATCCTAAACAGTAATTCCATTTGAGCTTTTATTTCAAACTGTCATATTTGAATCACTTAAATTATTAATCCATATAAATCTTGATCCAGAGACTTAAAGAAGAAGTCTAGACGAAACTTCTATCTGCAATCCTGGATTTGAATGGAATTGTATTAATTTATAGCATAAAACTTTTACAAAAAACTTGTATAAAAATTGTTGTGTGTGAACGCTGAGGCGGTAAGGCCTTTGACATTAAAACTACGTTTCTACAAATCCTACCTAACCTATTTGCCTAATCAGGATATATATTGTACGTCACTACGCTGAGAAAGAAGTGGTGACGTCAGATCATTGAAAGGCCATGACATGTCGACGTTGACATTCAAATATTATAGACCACGAAGTCACCACAGGTTAAGATTCCACTAGTTGGGGCTGACAGATCACAGAAGGCGCCTTTCTACAGTACTTCTCCTCTTTGTTCTTAAATAAATATAAAATAAATAAATAAATGTGTACATTTAACGGCATGATGTTTAATAAAACTTCTTAACAAATTTTGCAAAAGGCCCCGAATGTTTGGTACGGTGAAAAAAAATCCAATACTTCACTACTACATAGGATATTCTAACCTAGTTTTTCATAAGAGGTTTTTCTGTTTTCACCAACGGAATTAAAATTAAAAAATAAAAGAAAATTTAAAATCCTATCATACCATTACTACAACTTGATCCATTTAATCGATGAAGATTATGATCCCAAAGGTTAATCAGTGGCTCTTACTTGGAATTTACATCTCAAGAAATGAAATGTTTTGCATTCGATTTCTTACTTCTTCATGGGACTGGATCCATCACGGACCAAATTTATCCAAGCTTTAACTGATGAAGTTTGCAGTGACGACCTTACTCATATTCCTGGTGTGTGTTAGGTCAAAGGTATTATAGGGCACTCTCTTGACAACAGAACATAAATAAAAATAATTAAGCTAATTAGAATTAGTTAGTTAAGTTAGGACCAAGGAATTTAATTTTTAATCAAATTCCACGAGCCTATCAAATTATTTTGAAATTTTTTTGTGAAAAGAATATATAGTTAAATAAATGTTGTTCTTTGGTCATTCAAAATATGGTGTTTTCTCTCATTTCACAGGATTGGTATGAGTCTAACTAAACATATTTTTAACTGAATCAATGTCAGCAAGGTCAACTCTTGGTTTCGGAGAGCTCATCATAGCAAAAAGGACGAAGACACCCTCATCGAAGATGAACTCTTCTTGTAATGGTAACTTCCAACCATTCCCGTCCTTTCCTTCTTTTGATATCTAACATCCACATTGGAATTC
This sequence comes from Liquidambar formosana, assembly GCA_039720395.1. Classification (NCBI taxonomy): domain Eukaryota; kingdom Viridiplantae; phylum Streptophyta; class Magnoliopsida; order Saxifragales; family Altingiaceae; genus Liquidambar; species Liquidambar formosana. Next base: position 25,765,676 of record CM077820.1, read on the forward strand.
TGCAATTTTTTATTTCTTACTTTCATAGCAAGCCAAAAACTTTGTTAATCAATAAATCTATAATTAAAAAAATGTACTATTCTACTTAATCACATGTGTTATACTGATTGTAATTAATGTAAACTTGACTAAAAAAGCCAAAGAAGGAGGGAGGGAAGCAAACCGGACCCAATCTATAAATGGGATTGGTTGAATGGTTTAAGCTTCACAATAATCTGATCAAACTGTATCATTTTTTTTTTCCCGCATTTCTACCCTTTAAACCAAGAAAATCAAGGAATTATAAGGAAGTATAGCTCAAGAAGAAGCCTGAGTTTCTGATCCAATCAAGCTCTTTGAAAATGGTATTCATTTTTATAATTCCTTGTTTGTTGACTTAAAAGAGTTCTCATGCAGCCTTCTGCTTACTTTTGAAAAATTTTGCACCTGTGATTCTGTTCATGTATCCATTTCATTTGTTCTCCTTGAAACAAAAAAGAATGGACGTACGGTTTTATAAGGTTTCAATTTTCCTTTCCTTTTCTTTTCTTCTGGTTTCTTAGCAACCCAAGGGAGATTTAGTTTTTTCTTTTTTGGATAGGTAAAGGGTCAAATAATTTTATTAATGAGTAAAGAAGTGAGCATCAGAAACACCCAGTACAAAGCATAACAGACGTAACTAAGTATGAACACTGCAAGTAGAAATCTGAAGAACACCAGTAAGAAAACAACAGAAGAAGTGCTATGAGAACTCAAATCGTTTAATTTGATTTCAAAGTTTTCTGAGTTGTGCGATTTGTGCAGAAGTTGGAAGCATATATACCACACTAACATATATAATCTTAGAGACGGAAAGTCCAATTTGAATAAATTATAGGTGTAGTTGTTGGAAAGAGTTGATAACAATTGATAATAAAAGGTACGTGGTAACCTGCTTGTTTGTTTTCTGCTCTTTGAGGTATCGCTTGTTGGGATTTTGTGCTTCGATTCCTGTGGGTGTAGTTTTCCTTGTTTGCTAGTGCTTCTCGATAGTTGGTGTTTTTTTTGGGTGCGGATTTTTGTTAGTCAAGGTGTTTTGCAGCTCTTTATGGGGAGTTTTAATTTGATTAGAGTGTAGTCTTTGGTGTTTTGCTTTTCTAGGAGTTTTCTTTGTATGTGCAGTTTATTCATATTAATAATACTCCCTTCATCCTACAAAGATAAGTCATTTTTGCTACGTTTCCTGTTCTAAAATATTTGTTTATTTTGAAAATTCAAATTATAAATCCTTTGAACTTTCCTATGCTACCCATTGTTATTTTAATAATTTTCTCAATACAAAACCCAATACCAAGTAAAAGCGGGTAGGTTTGGAAAGATGAAGTTTGATAAATGACAAGTCAATGCAATGGTAATTGTTCTTAAACTGTGTGTTTTATCAAACTTGACCTATTTTTATGGAACGGAGGAAGTATTACATTTTGCAGATAAAAAAAATAAAAATAAATAATATGTGGTATCCTGAAAATGGCAGCAACTCAATTGTAGGCTGTTATAATTTTTGCAATTGTTATATCCGAGAAAAATTAGAGGAAAATGTTACTTGCACCCAACTCTCGATCTGCACCAGCTCGATCATGTGATAAATGAGATAGTGTTAGATCGTTTGTTTGTTTGCTTTTTTTTTTTTTTTTTTTTTTTTTTTTGAGTTAGTGCCAAAACTGTTGACACTCTTGGCTTTGCAGGCTGCTGAATTTAATCCTGTGCCTGAATTTAATCCTGTGCTTGGATCTCTCGTTTGGGTGGAGGATCCTAAAGCAGCTTGGATAGATGGGGAAGTCGTGGAGGTTAAAGGTGAAGAGATTAAGGTCCGCTTCACTTCAAAGAAGACGGTGAGTGCTTTGCTTGATGAAGTATTAACATAGAATTTAGAGATTGGGGATTTTCTAAATTTTGGTTTCCATTTTTATTTTTTGCTTCATTTTAAAAAAAAAAAAAAAAAAATGTAGGTTGTTGTAAAGGCTTCCACTGTGTGTCAAAAAGCTACTGAGGCCCCACCATATGGGGTAGATGATATGAGGAATCTGGCTTATTTGCATGAACCTGGAGTTCTGCAGAACTTAAAATCTAGATATGGTATCAACGTAATATATGTGAGTATTTTGTTTCAATGACTTTATGGATCCTGCGTTTCTTGCATACTCCATTTTGCTAATCTACTCAATGTTGCCTATATATACAGACTTACACGGGGAATATGTTGATCGCTGTGAACCCTTGTAGAAAACTACCTTATCTATATGATAAAAATATGATGGAACAGTATAAAAGGGCGGACTTTGGTGAGCTGAGTCCACATCCTTTTGCTATTGCTGATGCTGCATACAGGTATTTATATACTCTTTCTCAAATTCTCTCTCTCTCTCTCTCTCTCTCTCTCTCTCTCTCTAAGTTGATCACTTGGAAAACTTTTTTTTGTTTATTTTGGCATCACCATAAAAATATGCCATTTGCTGTGGATCAATTAATGCAGAGGTATGATCAATGGGGGAAAAAATCAGTCAGTTTTGGTTAGTGGCGAAAGTGGGGCGGGTAAGACAGAAACCGCAAAACAGATTATGCGTTATCTTGCTTACATGGGAGAGGGGAGGGTTATTGAGCAGCAAGTTCTGGAGGTAATTAAGCAAATTTTTACATTATCTTTCTTTGCGCGACAAAATGATAAAAGAAATCAAAAAAATCTGATGTCGAATATTTTCGTCTGTCAATATATATATATATATATATATATATGATAACCAGCTTAATTGCCTCAATTAGCTCTATGTCATTTTCATACATATTGTTTATGTTTTTCTCTGTTTGGCAGTCCAATCCTGTTCTGGAAGCATTCGGTAATGCGAAAACTATTGCAAACAATAACTCTAGGTGGGAAAAATCTTCTCCCTTTTTTTTTTTTTTTTTTTTTTTTTTCTATATATTTTATATTATGTGTTACAGTGGAGGAGAATTAACCCATAGACCCTTACATTATCCGATCTCCTACCCAATCTAATAGCAACATTAGGCCACAACGGCCAGTGACAATGTATTGTTTCTTTATAATTTACATTGCAAAATTTCGATCATATTATCTGTTTGATATATTGGGCTCGTTTGGGAATGCTGTGATTTTTAGAGTTTTTGTTATAACAGAAGAGAAGTGGAAGTTAGTACTTTTAATTGACTACTGTGTTGCGTTTGGGAATTGTATTTCAAAAATACTGCGTTTGGGAAGCTAGTACTTCTAATTGACTATCTCGATTTATGTGCATGCCGGTGAATGTTGCAGTCGTTTTGGTAAGTTCGTGGAGATTCAATTTGACCAAAGGGGAAGGATTTCAGGAGCTGCTATCAGAACTTACTTGCTGGAAACATCCCGTCTTTCTCATGTGTCTGACCATGAGAGAAATTTTCACTGTTTCTACATGCTTTGTGCTGCACCACCAGAGGTAAATGGCCTGGCTTTGGATTGGTCCACCAAAATTTATTTTGTGGAACAAATTTGGAACATGCTTGTGAGGCTTCTTTTTAAAACCTTTTCTTTTAATTCAAAATTCAAAATTATTTAATTTTTTTATTTGATTATATATATTTTTCAGAGGATCTTGTTATGTTGGAAATAAGATGGGAATTTCTATAGATTTAGTCACACGTACAAGATTACAATAATAAAAAAATGATAATTTAATAAGAAAATTAGAGTTTGTGTCCAACGCCCCCTTCTACATTAATTTGCTAGACGCTCCCAACTCCCAAGATACGATTGATCTCTAAGGAGCCTTGCAGACAGTTAAGCTCCCAAGAACCTTCGAATCGCCCTTATACTCCATTTTAGTTAAATTATGGCTCACAAAATATGTAAAAATGAAAATAAAATGAAAAATGAAAAATATATGAAAAATATTATAAAATAATTGTAAAGAAAGAGGGTTGAAAATTTTCAGACTTTATTTCTCTTCTTCTACATTTTTTTTTTTCTTATTCATTTTATAAATGTACGTAGAACAAAATGGGCTCATATGAAGTACAAAGAGTTTAACTTCTCACTATTTATATCTATATTACTTATAAAAGTCTTTTAATTAAGTAGAAATTTTTTTGACTGACAATATTCTCTTATTTAAAATTATATATATACTTTTTCATCTTTGGTTTGAGATAATTATAGACTAAACTAATTAATAATCTTTATCTCAATCCAAATAATGGAATCCTAAAACAAATAAAAACCAAATATTCAGTCAGACTTTTATAGGTGGTGTAGATTTTTATTAGATCTTCATGCATTGATACTACTAATGATTCAAAAACCAAAATCCAACAAAGATTTATTACGTAAATCGAGGAAAAAAAAAAAAAAAACCAACCAACCAACAACCTATAAACGACTTTTGCTGGAGAAGCAGAAAAATTAGCAAAAACTAAGTCATATGAAGTGGGGCTTGCTAGCGATATTGGAGGGAATGATCATCCGATGTCAGGCTACCATCCAATGGAGATAGAAAAATAAATACCATTGTATTTGGGAGGATAAGAATTGTAATCATATCAGTGGATTGCACAATTTTATCCTTCCAAATATATTGGTAGCGCAAAGTGTAGGACAAAAGTGTAAGGTAACCTAACATTACCCTTTAATGAAGTAGAAAAATATAAGAGAAATACTAGTTAGTCCTTCACTTTGCCGTACACTTCACCATATTATGAAAGAATAAGGAGGTAAAATTGTGGGATCCACTTAAATCCTAAAAATTGAAACAAAATTAAATCCACCTAATAGGGCAAGATTGTATGGCAAAGTGTGGGGCTAAGTATTATTTCTTCTTTGGCAAAAGAGAGAATTTCTAGTTCATGGACTTGTCTAATGCTGCCTTTTTTGTTCACTCAACAACATTTGATAAGGTTCTTGTACTTGACTCGTGGATCTCTAGGATTTGAGTGCTTCCTAAACCCTAATTGATGAATTATGTGCAAATTCGAGACAATGGCAATGGATCATTTATCGTTGCGTGATGTGGGTAATCCTCGGAGATGTTTGTGGCTTAGCCTTGTTGGGAATCCGCGGATGTGCATTCTTCTGGGAATTTCCCATTTCATATTTCATGGAGCTTATTTGAGCTTATCATTTTCTTATTTCCAGATGTTTCCTAATCAACATATCTATATATATATTTATTTATTTATTTATTATATTTATTTGTTTTTTTTCAATGTTGGCAGGATGTTAAGAGGTACAAATTGGGTAAGGGAAATCCAAGAACATTTCGTTATCTGAATCAATCAAAATGCTATGAATTGGAAGGGGTTGATGATTCCAAGGAATACATTGCCACAAGGACGGCAATGGGTATAGTTGGAATAAGCCCTGATGAGCAGGTAGTTGTTCCGATTGGACCATTAATGCATTCATTCAAGTGTTACCACTTAACACTTACCAATATATACCAAATTAAGATTTTTTTTTTTTTTTTTTTTTTTTTTTTTTTTTTTTTTGGTAGGACGCAATTTTTCGAGTAGTGGCTGCAATTCTCCATCTGGGAAACATTGAATTCGCAAATGGGAAGGAAATGGACTCGTCGCAGCCCAAAGACGAAAAATCTTGGTTCCATCTGAGAACTGCTGCTGAGCTCTTTATGTAAATAAGAACAATACTATTTTCAAAATATGCACTTCATTAGCTCTCATGACGGAAGAAAATGCAACTTCTTCGTTCTTAACTATGTCTTGTTCAGGTGTGATGAGAAGAAACTTGAAGATTGTCTCTGCAAACGTGAATCTGTAACATGCGGGGATCCAGATTCTGCGGCTGTCAGTAGAGATATATTGGCTAAAACCATCTACTCAAAGTTATTTGATTGGTAAGCTTCATGGCTTTATCTGTTGGTACTTTGTTCTGTTTTTGACATTTCGGTCTGGTTTTCAGTATAAATCTTTAATTTTTCTGCTTGTTTCAACAGGATTGTGCATAAGATTAATAGTTCAATTGGTCAGGACCCTGACTCGAAGTCATTTATTGGGGTGCTGGATATCAATGGATTCGAGAGTTTTACAACAAACAGGTGGTTGATTTGATACGCCTCTAATTTTCATTATTGACATATTTGTTTTCTTGAAGTGAACTAAACATGAATTCTATTAGTTAAAACCTTAGTTTAAATCTAGTGATATTAGATTATTATTTATTTATTTTTATGAACAAATATAACTTTTCTTTAGTTATGATTGGCTGAAAAATTACTTTTATACATTCTATCAAATATGGTGTGAGTGGTAACACTACCATGGAAATCTAAAGTCGATAAAGAATTGTTGCATAAGACAAAAGTCAATGAAAAAACACAAAATTCTATATATAGGTTGATTACAAAGATTTCATAGTACATTAAAAAAAAAAAAAACAAAAAAACAAAACAAAACAAAACAAAACCTTCACTAAAATAATAACAAAACTATACTTCTATTGTTTATTTTATTTTCTGTGGGGGGGGGGGGGGGGGAGTAATATACATATATATATATATATATAGAGAGAGAGAGAGAGAGAGAGAGAGAGAGAGTATATATATGGAGAGAGAGAGAGAGAGGAAAATTGCACACTGTTCAATTATTTGAGAAATCAAGTTCTGGTATTTATAAAAATATTCTAATTTTTAAGAAGAGTTTTTTTTTTTTTTTTTTTTTTTTTTTTTTTTTTTTTTTTTCCTGTGGTTGGTGGAATTTCTGAGGCCATGCCTATGAAAGAGTAGGGTTATACAATATTTAATTATCTGAGAAGTAAAATTTTATTTAGAAATATTAATTTAATCTAGAAGTCTTTTTTTTTTTTTTTTTTTTTTAATATGGCAGTTAGTGTCCAATTCTTGATAATTTTTGCATGTATGTTACTTTTTGAATGTATGTTTCTTAAGTTAATATGTGATTAAATTTGAAAATATGGAACTCTCAGTTCGTCTTAAGTTTAATGTCCCTTCCCTCAGTAGACGGTAGTATACAAAAGTGATGCAGAAGTAATGTCTTGATCTTCTTGGAGATTTAATTTCTATATTGACGCCCACATATTTTGTTCTCCTACATAGGAGTGGGATTCAGCATAGCATGAACAAAATGAAAGTGAATTTGTGGAGACTGATTTAAGTGAAGTTTTGTTTTGGATTAGTTTAATTTCTATGTTGATTGCCCTATATCATACTTTTCCCACATGAGATGACCATCGCCTCCCAGATTTGATGCTACTGCTTTCATGACGACACTACTAGGCTTCACTGCTACACTTAGTGTTTAGGTGTTTTTTTTTTTTTTTTTTGTTTTTGCTAGATGAAAAATGAATTTTCTTATTGGAGGAAGTCATAGATGGTTTGGGTCAAGGCATTAGCTAGTTAATATCTTCACTATTTTCGGATTGTCCTAGTGTCCTCTTGGGAGATCACTGTATGAGAGCTGCGTATGCTGGCACTACTATTAGAGAATGCAAAATATGTTTGATATAAGATTATAAATATTTACAGTATGATAGCAATATGCTTGTTGGATTTTGCAGTTTTGAGCAATTTTGCATCAATTTGACAAATGAGAAAATTCAGCAACATTTCAACAAGGTTTGTGGACTTGTGGTTGAAATGGTGAAAAGAGATCTCCATTCTCTTCTGCATCCTTGGAATTTCTTTGTTCTATCTATGTTGTGTGTATTGTGATGCATCAACATCTTGTTGGACAGCACGTTTTCAAGATAGAGCAAGAAGAATATACGACAGAAGAAATTGATTGCAGCTGCATTGATTATGTTGATAATCAAGATGTTCTGGATCTCATTGAAAAGGTTTGTGGCTTCTGCATCTGCATAAAGGTTTTGTGTGGCATTTCTCAGATTGCTTTCGACAGTTGTGACACTCTTTACATATAATGTCCAATCCATTGAAAGAAAAGTGAACCTTGCTGATTGTTATGATCCTAAAAGAAGTAGATAAAGCACATATCACAAATAGTGCCATGAAATATTATATTCATGTTACTTGGTTTTTTTAGGACTTTAAACTTCATAAAGCTTTCTATTGTTCCTGATCTGGTGGGGGATGAACAAAGATATCATTGAAGAAAATGTTTCATTTGTCACTTGTCATTAAATATATTCATGTGGTTCTTTTTTATTGTTGTTATAATTATTTTTAAGTTTATTGTTATTATTATTATTTTAAGTTTACGTTTCATTTGTTTCTATTTTTTTATTTTATCTTAATTCGTGGAGCGATGTTCAGAAACCTGGTGGCATAATTGCTCTTCTGGATGAAGCTTGGTAAGTAAAATTCTATGAAGCAATACTGATGTGAATGTTTGACTCTTTTTCACAAAAATATTAATGATTTAAAATTCTTCAGTTAGATAACTATCACCAGCCTTATAGTTAGATTTGACTCTGTTGGGGGTGTGATGTCCATAACTGCTCTTTTGTAGTATGTTTCCAAGATCAACACATAAAACGTTCACTGATAAGCTGTACCTGACGTTTAAGAACCATAAACGCTTCATCAAGCCAAAATTATCACGTGCGAAATTCACCATTTGCCATTATGCTGGTGATGTAAGTATGTTTTTCTTGTCTAGTTCTATAAAGTTGATGGTATTTCAGATCAGAAAACTTAGGCCTATGAAGCAAGAAGTAATAATTTAAAATTTTAAATACAGGCACCAAAAGTTGGAATTGTCTTTTCAGGTCACTTACCAAACTGAATTGGTCTTTTCAGGTCACTTACCAAACTGAAATGTTTCTGAACAAGAACAAAGACTATATTGTTGCTGAACATCGAGCACTTTTAAATGCTTCCAAATGTTCCTTAGCATCAAATTTGTTTCCTCCCTTATCTGAGGAGCCCTCCAAAGCATCAAAGTTTTCTTCGATAGGTTCTCAGTTTAAGGTGTGTTAGTTTTCCTCCCTTTAATGCAAAAATAGTTTCTTCTTTTTACTACATCGATCTTGTTTTACGAAGTCTTCTTTTGTCATTTATGAAGCAACAATTGGAAGCTTTGCTTGACACTCTCAGTGCCACTGAAACACATTTCATTGGTTGTATAAAGCCCAATAAACTTCTTAAGCCAGAAAATTTTGAGAGTAAAAGTGTTCTACAACAACTACGCTGTGGGGTAAGAATATTGAGATCTTATTTTCTGGTTATTACATATATCTTATTGTTGATGAAGCTGCCTCAATTCAACTAAACACAACAAAGCCTTTGTCGCAACTACTTGGAGTCGGTTTTTCATTTCAGTTAGTCATGGAGGCAATTAGGATAAGTTGTGCTGGCTATCCAACTAGAAAACAATTTTATGAATTTGTAGACCAGTTCGGCATCCTTGCACCTGAGGTTTTGGATAAGAGGTAATTGAATTGGGTTTTTTTTTTTTTTTTTTCACCGGTACATGTTGTGCCAAAAAATCAAATAGCCTCACTTCTTTCCTGTAATTAATTTGTGTTAGTTATGATGAGGGCACTGCTTGCAAGAGGCTCCTAGAGAAGGTGCGATGTAAAGGTTATCAGGTAATTAATTTAATTGGGCATCAAATCTGTTTCTTACAATGTGCATGTCCCTATTAGAATTATGTTTTTCTTACTCGGTTGTACCTTCTCTTGATTTATTATATATGGTCATAACCAAAAGGAAAAGGTAGTCATGACCTCATCCTGTTCCATATTTCCATCCATAAATATGTATTGGTATTGTTGCAACTTAAAACACAACAATGTTGCAAAAGTTTAATGTTTGATTCTCTTCAGTGGCCACTCAAGGGAAAACAAATAACCAGGTCATGATTAACTTAATTCAATGTACCGTTAACTTAGATTAGAGTAGCCATGGAAAAGGCCATTACCCAGTGTCCATCCTCTAAGAGGGTTCTGGGAGGCATAAGCTGCATACGGTCCTAACATTTGTTTTTCTGTACAAAGTGGCTGCTTCTCTCGTGGTAGCCTGAGACTTCAACAACAAATTCTTCTGGCATTTTTTTTTCTTCTCAAATGCATCTTCTTCATAGGCTATATTTATTTCACTTTATTAATGTAACATAAAACTATGATATCTTATAGTCTACCATGAATGTGATGTGCTTGTGATGTCACTATTTTTGGTATATAAAGAAGAAATTGCTTCCTGCAATTATGACTTCTCAGTAATTGGTATATAAAGAAGACTGACCTGAGCAGCCTGATGAAGATGAATCCGAAACCATAAAATTGCTGCACTACTTTAAACCTTTTAATTGTTAGAAATAGCGGCCCTGGAAAAATAGTAATGAGTTTGCCTTTCTTGCTACCCCTTCAATGTTGCTACTACCACCTTCCAAGATTCTCCATAATTCTTTTATTCCACATTGCCAGAACAGGGCAAAGGATGAGGGCCTTCACCAAAGGTTCCCCTAGACCCAACTCCCAAAGTAGAGCACCATTTTTTTAAAAAAAATTATAAATGCAGCTACCTATTCAACTAGCCTCAGTCTATCCTTCCATTCTGGGGAGTGGAAATGCTTTTAGGCAGTAAAAGTTCCTTCTGTCTTCTAAAACTCTTGACCTCAGCTGAATTTGAACAGACTGATAGGGTTTCCAACTTTAGTCCCCATTGATAGTATGCAACTAAACTGTTTTTTTCTATTTAAAGTTCTCTCATCATAATCAGGACTATGCTAAATCTAGTTGATGTTTGCAGATTGGTAAAACAAAGGTGTTTCTTAGGGCTGGTCAAATGGCAGAACTAAATGCCCGCAGGAGTGAGGTCTTAGGAAGATCAGCAAGCATTATCCAGCAGAAATTCCGTTCTAATCTGTCTCGCAAGGTAAACTGGTGCTTCCCAAGAAGGCAAACATAAACTGGAAAAAGCAAGTTGAAGAACTGAAAGGTGATTACAGCTTGAAAAGAAGGCACGAGGGTTAGTACAGTATGACTTACTTTTAATTTGAATCATGTTGTGGCATTATGTTGTTTGTCTGAATACATGAAATTACAGCCCATCAATTTCTCAGCCCGGGCCTTATTCATCTTCCATAAATGTGGACATTTATAATTTATTACTCCCTCCATTCTATTTTGTTTGATCACCTTTGACTAAACACAAATATTCAGAGGAGCATTTATTGCATTGTAATGTCATTCATTTAGCTTTAATCTTCCAATTTTAATTTATTCTATAGCAATTGTAATTACAAATATGAGAGGATATTTTAGGAAGTAAATTATTTTATGATTTGACTTTTGACAATGATCAAACATTTTGGAACATTCCAAAATGGAAATTGTGATCAAACAAAGCGGAACGGAGGGAGTATTAAAGTATGGCCAAGTTTTTTAATGATGTGTTGTCTATAACAATGTTTAGTTTGGGGAAAAAGCAGAGAAATGTGAATTTATGGACATTGAACCATTTAGATCAATGTGATGACTTTATTGTTGTATGTGCTCTTATGGATACGAATAAGAATGCAGAATTTTGTAATGTTAGCATCTTTGTTAAAAAAGGGGTGGGAATTGAGAAATCTCAAATTAATGTTAGGAATAAATGCTTGCACTCGAACAGATAGCTTGGAAGAAAGAAAAAATCTTAGTACAAGCTGCCTAAGAAAAGATAAAGGTTCCCTAATCACAATGTGGTGATAAATTAATCCCATAGATTGTATGTTTGAGCTAAACTAACTTTCGCAAACTGTTTTTGATTTTATCACCTATGAAAAATCAACCCTAGCATTGAAACAAACTAGTCTCCTTCTTGTATCAGATTCCAAAAAAAAAATTATGAGCCATTCATTCATTCCAGACTGCCCAACAAATTGCTATGGGAAGACGGAACCTAAATGCTCTCCTCTTGAAAGCCATGGAATGTGAAGATGTAGAGAAGAATAAGAAAATTGTGTCCGGCATAACCCATTGCATCTGAATTTTTAATTAAAAAAAATTAAATAAATAAATAAATAAATAAAGAGCTGCTCTGTATACTGGAAAACTATCTTAATGGTTTTTAAGATTTTATGTTATCAGTTTTTATTTCATGTGCCATGTATGGTCTATCTGAAGCAGTGAAGCACATTGGAAGACATACACCTCTAGTAAACTAATGAACTCAACTATTAAGCCTTGTAGGGCTGTCCTCTACTTCCAGCCATATTTCATTTTGTATAGGTTGCTCAGATATATGGATCTCTCTTTTGTCTCTTTGCCATATTCTGATATTTTCTTTTCCAAAATGTTTGGATCCATGTTCTATCTTTGTAGACTGACATACAAGGAAGAGGCTAAGGCAGAAGAAAATACAAAACTACAATTTTCTTTGCAAGAGATCCTACTTCTGCTCAAAGAAACTCAAGCAATGTTCATGAAGGAATGTGAGGCTGCAGAAAGGGCAGCTAAGCAAATACGTGTGGTAAAGGAGGTCCAGTCCCAGTCTTTTGGAAGATGTCTTTCTGTATATACGCACTGTATTTCAGTTCTGGAGGTTCTGTGGTGGTTTGCTTTTGGGTTGGTTGGGTTGTAGTGTTCTACTTCCTCCCCTTTATTTTTTATTTTTTATTTTTGGCTATGGATCGGATAAGCTGGGATTTGGAAGGGGAAAAGTATGATTGTACAAGCATGTCATTATGTTAATAAATTATCGATTGTACATTTCACCATCTTAATAAATTATATTCTTTGCTGATCGAAAAACAAAAAAGGAGTTCCCAGTCATTGACCATCCAATGTTGGAGAGGCTTACGGCTGAAAATTAAATACTCAAAATAAGGAGTGGCAAAACTCTAAAATCTACATTTTGCGTAAGGATGCTGCTTTAGTCTATTGATCAAAAACTTATCAAGAATTTTCTCTTAGATTGGAAAATCAATTTTGTGTTTCTATTTGCTGATGTAGTCCTTATTAATTCTAATATATAAATTTTATAGGCCTTCACTTCTAGTAGACGTGTAGGGAGAAATTTATGGTTTATAATTTTACTGGTGATGTTGACTGTTGCAATAACAATTTGTCATGTAAATATTTTCCTTCTTTAAAATCACAATTCTTTATAATCATAGTAGTTTCCTATAACATTGACATTTTTACACGGAAAAAAAGAAAAGAAAAACTCATTCGTGAAAACCCAACTAATTGTCAACAACAATCTATTAACACTTTTTTTCTTCTCAGTTTTCTTAATCTGTGCCCTGAGTGTTTTAATTAATGCTTTCATTTGATTTTTTGGTTTTGTTTGATGTTTTGGTTTGAATGGGTGGTTCTAAAGGTTTTTTGGGTCCTATATTCAGCCCTTGGATCATCCCACAATCCTTTCCAGCTGTCTTAGATCATATCACTTGGGTGCTTCCTAGGCCTTTATATCTCTCAAAATTCATCCTAACCATACAAGGCTCATAGCCTTTGCCTATAAATAAAGGCCCCTTCCTTCACTTATTTTTAAAAATTAATCCTTAAAACAGTAATTATAAACAAATGGGTAAATTGCACTTTAGGATCCAAAGTTCATGTCAAGTTTTACTTTAGGGTTCAAAGTTTAAATTGCTTCAATTCATTATTACCTGAAATATTAGTTGAATTGCAATTTGAGGTCTACCGTCAAAATTTTCTATATTATCCCTACTTTAACCTTTTTATAGGTTTGAAAACCCTATTTTACCCCATTCAACATTTAATAAACTTTTATATTTTGTCAAATTTGAATCACTCTACCGTCAAATTTATAGTTTTGTAAATAGAAAATATAAAGGTTTATTAGATCAATGTTGATAGAAGTAATATAGAAAAAGAAAGAAAATAAGAGTGATTCAGATTTGATCAAAATATAAAGGTTTATTAGATGTTGATAAGGGTAAAATAGGGGTTTCAAACCCATAAAAGGAGCAAAGTAGGGATAATAATGAAAATTCTGACAATAGGCCCCAATTGCAACTCAATTAATAATTCGAGTACTAAATTGACGCAATTTAAATTTTGGACCCTAAGGTGAAACTTGACTCAAACTTTGACCCTATAGTGCAATTTACCTTAAAAGAAATGATTCTTTGGCAAAAAAGATGTTAGACGAACAAGTTAAAGTAAGCAAATTACTTAGCTTAATAAAGGCCCCTTCCTTCACTTATATAAGCTAGCTAAATGGAACTTGATTTTAGGAAAAATCAAATTAAACTTAACTTGAAATCTAGAAATTTCAAGTTAAAGTTAAGTTTAATTGAAGTTAAATTTTCAAAATCAACTTGATTTTAATGTGAATTTCTAAAATTTCAAATAAAATTTAACTTGAAAATAACATCAAATTTCGTCACTTGTCCAAATATATAAGGAGAATTGATTGAGTGTATATATTCCCACATTTACATAATTGTGAACACATTTTCATAAGTCCATATTTGCATCTTATATGTTTATGTTAACATAAATGCATGTTCACATGTTCATATCTATATATCTGTTTATTCGTATTTTTAAATTCATATTCATTTAAAATATTTATGACACGTGACAAAAAATGAATGGACCTCGCAAGTAGTGTTGGCATGTTTTTCATTTTATTGTTACTCTGATGAGAATGGTGGAGTCCGTTAACTTTGGAAAGTAGCAAACTTCACGTGAAAGCATAGAGTTGAAAACTGAAGCAAGTATAAAACATTCAAAGTGGATGACACTTTACTGACATCATCGAAGTATGCTGTATGCCATGGGCAATTAAAATTTAGCACATCAAGAGTCCTGTTTGTTGAACTCCGATCAAAAATTTTGAAAGTGTGATGGTCGGCCGGTTAACGACTTCGGCTTACGGTTTTCGGTTTATATATCACTATTCTTCATATATATGAACTAACATGAATGTTATAAAAGCTAAGAGGAGTGGATGAAGTAATCCAATGGCTTTGAAAACTCGGAGAGTGTTACTTTAGCCTGCTACAATTGGCTGTAAAGAAGAAGAAAAAAAACATGCCCACAGGAAATGATTAGCCTGCTGGATTTTGTGCGGGTCTATCCCCGATTTGATCAGTATTGTTTTGATGGTGTGACGTGGGCAAAGAACAAGTAGTGACGTCATGTTGCCAAAGAAGAAGTTGTGAGGTCAGACCATTGAAAGGCGATGACGGCCTGTTATAGGGAGTAATACCAACATAGTCATGCTTTAAGAAGTAGTGACGTCATGTTGCCAAAGAAGAAGTTGTGACGTTAGACCATTGAAAGGCGATGACAGCTTGTTATAGGAAGTAATACCAACAGAGTCATGCCTTGCACCCGATTAATTTCTTAGGTATATGCATGTAATTCCCTGTTTTATATATATTCGGCAATTATAAGACCGTTTATGGGATTAGCCTTGATAGGACATGGTGAGAATTAAACCCAAAATCTCAAACTTACTTGACAAGAGACCCTAAACCACTTGGTCCACCGCCCCCTCACCGACTTACTTCTATTGGACATAACACCCAACTTCGGACAGCCTAGTGTCACACCCCATTTTTGTCACCTTAGCTAGGACATATCAGTTCATGTAAGATTTTGAGTCATTTTTGAGTCTAGTCTTTTGCATTAAGTTTCTATGGCATTGAATATTATGTGTATGAATTTTGAAGTGATTTGGAGTTCATCTCGATAGTCAATAAGAACTTTTGGGACTTTAAGGGCATAATCGTCTTTTAAGCCGTATATTTTCCATTTGACTTTGAAATGAATCCCGAGTCATTCTCTCGAGTTCATATGAGTATATAGAATCCATATATAGGTTCAATTTCATGAATTAATGGTTTAAGATCAATTCGGCTCGTAATGGTTCAGGTTGGCTAAAAGACCCTTTCTTGGTTTGCTCAAATTGACTCATAAGACCCAATCATTTTTCTCTCATTTAACTTCAATTGGGCTTTATTTATGTCCTAAACATGTTTAGAAAGATCAATTTTCGATTGGGAAAGCATTCGGTTCGACCTTGTGTACAAACCTAGCTTAGCGACGGTGAAGCACCATGGTTAACCACCTTTGTAAAACCTAACTATGCACCCATGGTTGAGGATTTTTGTCCTAAAATGCCTAAAAATGTGTTCCCCTTCGAAACACGGTCGTTTTGGCTTTTATTTCGTCAAAATCGGACTTAATTTGAAGATTTTAGGACTTCTACAACAAGTGGGAGTCAAAACCGGAGTGAAAATAGGAGGGCCTCAGGTAACCGTCCGGGGCTGGACGGTCAGCCGTCTAGGCCCAGACGGCTAACCGTCCAGGCCTAGATGGTCACTCGAGGAATCCTACTTTAAGTCAACTTCTGACTCTATCTTCCCTCTTTTGACGGTTTCCTCCGCCAATACAACTTGTTTGAGCTTAGGAGTGTGTAGGATTGAGTTGTTTGAGCACCAAGAGAGTCTCTAATAGCCCTAGGATCATTATTTAATGAATTAATCTTAGCCATTGGTTTAGGGGGTCAGTTCTCTATATAAAGGACATGATATTCAGCACATAGGGGGAGGTTAATTGCACTTTATACTTAGAAAGAGAGGGAGCTACGAGTTTGGAGAGCTAGAAGGACTTCAAGAGGAGGCTCTTCAACCCCAAGCAAGCAAGGAAACAAGAGGTTTGAAGACAAGGAAGAGTCTACAAGAGGTAAGCATGTCTCTTTAATGCTGAACATGAATTTTTTGCTTCTCCTTCTTCTCTTTCTTCTTCTTCTTCTAGGATAGTTGTGGTTCATGAAATAGCTTCTCTTATGGATTGAATTCAATGTTTATATGATGTTATATGAATGATTTTAGGATAGTTTATGGCTTTATATGCTGGATAATCCCTGGTTTACTAAGGATTAGATAGCTTTACTTCTTTCTATCCTTTTAAATCATGCATCGTTCACATGTCTAGGTTGCTGTGATTGTTATCATGAGTTGATGATCCTGTTAGTTAATATATGTTATATGAATGATATTCATGATAATTTGAGCATGTCTTAGAGTTGTTTCATAGGTTTTAATGCATAGTTGTGAGATTAGGGTTTCGATAACCCTGAAATCGCATAGGTCTTATACAGCATGCTTAGCTTAGCTTTTTGAGTTGTTTCTCATCATAGTCATTCTATATATGCTGCATATAGCTGAATCATGCTAGGTTTGCATTCATATAGTATGTTTTATAGGGTTTTTTGGAGATATTATCCTTTTCTAAGGACAATTATCCTTTTCGTTGAGTGAGGTTTTGCATGAGAGCCTTTTGTGATGTGTTTAAGCATGAAATCACTTCTATTGTGTTCTAGGGTATATATTTTACGTAGGATATGTTGATTGCACCTCCCTATAACGACTTTCTTACGTGAAATTATCTTAGGATAGTTTCGCTTAAGAAAGCTCGCCGTAGGGAGGCCTATTTTCATATTTTACATAAAATATCATCTTTTTGGTTAGATTGTGCTTTGTTATGATGTTTATTGATATTATTGGAGTCTCTTATGCTTGTTAGTGTGTCTTTGGTAGGTTTTTATGCATGTTAGTCGAGTCATTGCATGTAGGATTGAGTTAGGGTCCTTAGTTATTCATTATTCTTGTTGTTTGCATGATTAATGGATGATTTTAGGCCTTGTCAAGTTTCTGTCCAGATTTGCATATTGCTTTCTTTGCATGATTTTGTGCACTTATAAGGGTGCAAACAGGTACAATGCTTGTCCTATTGCAAATAGGACTGCTATGGTCTGAAATGGCTAATGCTAGGAGCTTGTGCGCTCAGGTAAGTAGGGTTTGAAGATGCCCCAATTCACCTTTTTTTCTCTTTCTTTTCTCTTCTCCCTCCTAGGGTTACTTCTTAATACAAGTCTATGGTTTTAATCAAAGGTTTCCTTCAATAATAAATTCTGTTTTTTATTAAGGTTTCCATTTTGTGGAAGTTTTCCTAAATTCAAACTTGTTTATTCAATTCTCTTTCAAATAAGGAAACCTAGGGTTTTTACCATAGGTTTGTATTAGGTTGTAACCTTATTCTTTTCAAACTACGTGGATTTTGATCCATGTATTTCGCTACATGGTACGTAGGCGCTCTTCGTGAGGCTCAAGTCCGTTCTAGGATCCAAGTATCCTAGGCTTTTTTTCTTTTCTTTCTGTTTTGTTTTATTTGAGTGATTGTGCATGGATGATTGGATGAAATATATGATATGCATGCTGTCCTATGATGATATATGTTGATATTTGAGCGAAAAAGATCTTAAGTTAGCCCAATTAAATTAAGAGACCAACTCGGGCGATATGGGTGCCTATGGGCTTTTACCCAAAACCTTCCCACATCGTAACTTAGCTCCCGAATCCAATTTTCTGGTTTCAAAGACTTTGCTTTTCCTTTAATGGAGTCATATGGTTTTGAAAATAAAACATTTTTGTGGTTTTCCTCTTTTCCCTAAAAAATGAGGTGGTGACTCCTTTTTGTTTGTTTTCTTTCACCCATCCCATATATACCAAAATCTTCTCTTTTTCCGCCAAATCCCTTGTGGGCCATTTTCCGGGGTTCACAGTTTGGCGACTCCGCTGGGGATGTCAAGGGCTAGACTCATTTAATTTGATTGGGCTAAATTAATTTCTTATTGTTAATTAAAATCAATCACATTGCATCCGCTTGATTGTGTGCTTTCATTTATTGCATTGTGTGCGCTACTGTTGCATGATCACTCGATTGTCCCTCGATGTATCCTTGCCAACTGATAGCCTAGTTCGACCTTGGTTTTCCTGATTCCATGTGTTGGGCGAAGCTATCAAACCTCTCTTGCCAAGTACCCTTGGGCTTGCCCTTGGGTATATCAAATGGACCAATCACGTACTGCTGGACCCACGTGACATTCCTGATGTCACATGTGGTTAGGTATAAAGATTGGTACAAACAAAGTTAAGGACCCTAGCCTACCCTCTTAAAAGAAAGAATTGCATGTAATGGGCCTTCTAGGACACCGTTGGATCACCTATATGCACACACATTGTTGTGATGATATGCTGTCGTGTTTGTGATGTGTTGTCATGCTTTGTTGATTGAGTGGGTAATTAAAGGAAACTTTACATCCTACATCCTTAATACGTACCCTTCCCCATGACCCCCGCAAGGGTAATTGGCTAAGAGAACTAATTAAGGGTGTACGTTGTAAAAATTTTGAGGTAATTATGGAAGCTTAGGATGGACCCTTAGGCTGAAAAATTGAGTGTTTGCCCTATGTTAGAGGGAGAGACGTGCTGGCTTGGATCCGTAATCAACAAGGGCGCCTAGTCAGTGCTGATTCCATCACTGAGCGGGTATGGCTGAGGAAAGAACTAGCAACCGGGGTTTCAACCTTGAGGCCGCTTTAAAAGCTATCATGGAAAAGCTTGATCACACTACCCAGGTATCCGAGACCGCACTCAAGTTAACTCAAGACCTTCAACAGAAGAACTCTGAACCTGAATCCAGGGCCCGTGCCACTGACAACAATCAAGGATCCAATGAGTCTGAATCTGCTGAGGAACCATTGGGAGAAGGGGGAGAGCCACCCAAGACCAAGGAAGGGGAAACCAAAGCCACATCAAGAGAGAGCTCAACCGTCCTGGCAAACAAGGTTGAGGCCTTAGAACGAATTCTGAAGGGAATCTGTAGATCTGATGATATGGTGGACATTCGTACTTTGTCCTTGTTCCCAAAAGCTCGCATTCCGCTGCAGTTCAAGATACCGGAGTTGGAAAAATTCGATGGGATAGGCCGTCCTAAGACCCACCTCAAGATGTATGTGCGAGCTATGCACCCTCGAGGGGCGAACGATGAGTTATTGGCTCAAATGTTTCACGAGTCATTAGCGAGTTCCGCCTTGAAATGGTTTTTTTCATTAGAGGAGAACAGAACCAAGACCTGGGAGGATGTGTGCAATGCATTCATGAACCATTACAAGTATAACACTGAAGTGGATGTCACGCGAAGGGACTTGGAAACCACTAAGCAAGGGGTTAATGAGACTTTCTCCGCCTTTATCACTAGGTGGAGACAAAAAGCTTCCAAAATGACAGACAGACCGAATGAGGAAGACCAGATTCAGTTGGTGGTGAAGAATTTGTTGCCTGTATATCACAAGCACCTCTTTGCTCACTACTTTCCGAACTTCAAAGCGCTTGTTGGGGTTGGCACACAAGTTGAAGATGCGATCGCCGATGGAACAATCAAAACGGAGGAGATCCAAAGGAGTCGAAGGACAAACTTTGGAGGAAAACCCAATGCTGAGGTCAATACCATTACCCAACCCACTCGCCCTTTCTCCCTAAATGACTCTACCTCACCTCGCCAATTCACCGAGCTATACATGCCACTCGAAAGAGTCTTTGAAAAGCTGAGAAGCCGTGACCTCCTGAAACCCCTCGACCCAAGGCCTCCACCAAACCTGTTACCCAAAAGCTACAATGAAAATGAGTATTGCAAGTTCCACCAAGCCAAAGGCCATCTAACCAATCGTTGTTACCGCCTCCGCCATGAAATCCAAGATTTGCTCGACAAGCAGATCATTTCACCACCCACCGCGCCAAATCGCCCAAATGTCACTCGAAATCCCCTTCCCACTCACAATGTGCCTCCTCCCAACAACATAAATGCCATCGAGCTTGGCTCGTCCCAATCCCGCCAACCCGTAAGGCAATACACGCCACTTCCCATGACCTTGACTCAAGTTTTCCACCAATGTTGTGATAAAGGGCACATATTGCCATGCCATTCAAAGCCGAGGCCTTCGACTCCTCACCAATTTTGTTTGTACCATCAGATGCCCGGACATGATACGGAGGACTGTGTTATACTGAAAAAGGTAGTTCAAGACCTTATTGATCAAAAGGTTTTGGTATTGCCAAAGAAGTCCATGCAGCGACAATTGAAAGAAAGGTTCGAGGCAGGAGATCCTAAAGTGGGTTTGTTGAGAGAGTCGTCCGGAAAGTTTGATTACTATGTACTCTACCTCGATCCCATCCCTGATGAGCCTATAATCCCCACGGGTTGGGATGAGTTACCAGAGGAAGTCCAAATGGAAGAGATCGACACAATCACATGGGATGACCTCATGGGTGATGTAGGTGAGATTGATGATATGTGGATGAGCGATGACGAGGTGGAGCACATAACTAGAGGGGGTCGCCATTTCAAGCCTCCACACTTAGAATCTGACAACCCATTGGGGGACTTGGAAGGTAATCGCCACCTCGACCTGCAAGAAGAGGAGGACGAAGTGCTTAGGCAATTGAGAAAGACTAATGCCAACATCACTATATGGGGTTTGCTCATGGCCTCTTACAAGCACAGGCAGATAATCTTGAAGTTGCTCAACCAGATACAGATTCCCGTTGACACATCTCCGAAAAATTTGGTGAACTTGGTGAATCCAACCTCGAAGAACTCAACCATTGTGTTCTCAGAGGCAGACCTACCTAAAAGTGGACCTAGCCATTCGCAAGCCATGTACATCACTGTCGACACCATGGGAAAGAGAGTTCCAACAGTCCTGATTGATAATGGTTCCGCTCTTAATGTGTGCCCTCTCAGAACTGCCACCGTCTTGGGGTTGGATCCAACAGACTTCATGCCATCCGGGCAAACAGTGAGAGCCTATGATAACACCCGCAGAGAAGTGATTGGAGTGGTCACTTTGCCGTTGATTATGGGGCCTACAGAATTCAGAGTGGAGTTCCAAGTGCTGGATGTCCCGTCGTGCTTCAATCTCTTGTTGGGAAGACCTTGGATTCATCCTACAGGGGCTGTCCCTTCTTCATTGCACCAAAAATTCAAGTTCCCTTATGAAGGGGCTATCGTCACACTTCAAGGTGATTATGACTTAAAGTCGTCGGGAGTACCCATTTGCGAGATCAAGCCCGAGCCCGTTGGAGCACCATTGTCTGGGTTCGAGTATGTTCAATGCATAGAAAAAGAACCGGAATAGAGAGAGTTGATACCTCTCGACTTTTGCCCTCATGGCAATTTGCATGTGGGGAACATAATGAAGAAAATGAGTTTCTTCCCAGGCATGGGACTAGGACGCCGTCAGCAAGGCATACCGGTATCCGTTCAGAGCCGCATTGTCACCTATACCTTCGGATTGGGGTATGAGCCTTCCAAAAAGGACCATATGGAGATGTTGCAGAGAAGTAGAGAAAGGGTCAAAGTAAAAGCAGAAGGGAGGGTGCCAGATATTAGAATCTTGCCATACCGACCTACCTTGAATGGTTACTTTGTTAAAGAGGGAGAGGATTTCCTATTCTGTGGATTCCCTGAACCATCCATTGACAAAGCAACCAAGGCGAGAGTTCCAGGGTTCGAGATATTCTTTACTGAGTGGTATCCCATTACTGCAACAATGGTTGATGATGAAGCGATTAATGATGACTATTGGGAAAAGAAGAGCAAGGACTGGGCAGAACAGATGGATTCGGAAGCTATGGTTACAATGTTTCAAGATACGGTTCTTGCTGTGGAGGAATCGGATCTCGAGTGTTCTTCAATTCACCATGCAGCCGTGCCGTTCCTTAATTGGTATCTTGAAGAGGGTGCCATTGCAGAAATTTTTAAGGGCGAGGATCTTGACTTACCTGATAGTAGCTTGTAGGTTCCTTAGTAGCTTGTCTTAGCTTTCCTTTCAAATAAAGTGTGTCCGCCTAGCCCACCTTGTGGAGTTAGGAGTCGTTCCCTAGTTGTGGCACATGTGTTTTCTTTTCTTTGTTTTGTTTTGTTAGTTCAGTCAATAAAGTGTGTTTCTTTTCATTATTTGCAGTGTTTCCTTTCTCTCTTCTATGGATATCTATGGCATGGATATAGATCCTAGGAATGACGTCCCCCCGGAGCTCGTCGAACAAAGGAAAAGGGGCGTTACCGAACCTAACATGGATGAATTGGAATCAATCAATCTAGGGACAGATGAATTGCCAAGGATAATTAAAATTGGGATAACTCTCTCGCCTACTGAAAAAGAAAAATTGATAATACTTCTAAAAGCCAATGTAGAGGCCTTCGCATGGTCTTATGAGGATATGCCTGGCATTGATCCAGATATTGTGCAACATTACATCCCCACTAATCCCACTAAAAAGCTTATAAAGCAAAAATTAAGAAAATTAAAACCAGAATGGGCTTTGAAAGTAAAAGAAGAGGTAACTAAACAATTAGATGCTGGGTTTCTCTAAGTTGTGGAGTACCCTGAATGGCTGTCTAACATAGTGCCTGTGCCTAAAAAAGATGGGAAAGTGCGAATGTGTGTTGACTTCCGCGACCTTAATGCTGCGAGCCCAAAGGATGATTTCCCTCTACCGCATATCGATGTGTTGGTGGACAGTACAGCAGGCCATGCTCTTCTTTCCTTCATGGATGGGTTCTCCGGTTACAACCAGATAAAGATGACGCCTCGAGACATGGAAAAGACGGCTTTTATCACGCAGTGGGGCACGTATTGCTACAAGGTAATGCCTTTTGGCTTGAGAAATGCTGGGGCTACTTACCAAAGAGCTGCTACGACCCTATTGCATGATATGATCCATAAAGAAGTAGAGGTGTATGTGGACGACATGATAGTTAAATCTGTAGACCGAGAAGGACATTTCGTGGCATTGGAGAAATTCCTAGAACGGGCAAAGAAGTACAACCTCCGACTGAATCCTCAGAAGTGCGCCTTCGGAGTCACCGCAGGGAAGCTGTTGGGTTTCATGATCACTCAGAGGGGAATTGAAGTTGATCCAGGGAAGATGAAAGCTATCACGGAGATGGAGCCACCAAGAATGGAAAAGCAGATCCGGGGTTTTCTGGGGAGAGTACAATACATAAGTCGTTTTATCGCTAATCTAACCATGGTATGCGAGCCAATTTTCAAGCTACTTAAAAAGGGCGTTTCCAAGGAATGGAATGAGGATTGTCAAGAAGCCTTTGAGACCATTAAAAGGTATCTGAGTAACCCCCCAATCTTGGTTCCCCCGCGGCAAGGTGAACCATTACTGCTATACATAACGGTTACTAAAACCGCGACGGGAGCCATGTTAGCTCAATACCTTGAAGGGTCGAAAAAGGAAAATGCCATCTACTACTTGAGCAAGAAAATGACAGATTATGAAGTAAAGTACAATGCGCTAGAAAAGGCTTGCGTAGCATTGGTGTGGGCCACCCAGAAACTCCGTCATTACATGATGTCTTTTGAAGTCCTGTTGATAAGTTGATTGGATCCTTTGAAGTATTTGCTAGAAAAACTAGTCCTATCATACAGGACCGCTCGTTGGTCGCTTCTCCTCAATGAGTTCGACATAAAGTACCTGGCGCAGAAGTCTGTTAAAGGAAGTGTCATTGCAGACCATTTGGCAAGATGCCCTATGTCATCATCAACCCAATTCAATGACGAGTTCCCCGACGAAGATATCCTAGAAATCAAGAAGAGGGTTTGGAAAGTCTACTTCGACGGAGCTACAAATAGAAGAGGTTATGGCATTGGAGTGCTACTAGTCTCCCCCGAGGAAGCCTTCACGCCTTTAGCAGTCAAATTGGGGTTTGAAGCCACCAACAATATAGCGGAGTATGAGGCCTGCATCCTAGCATTGGAAGCTGCGTTAGAGTTGGGAATAAAGGAACTAGAGGTGTTCGGAGATTCAGCATTGATCATCTGTCAGATAAAAGAGGAGTGGAAGACTCGCGATGAGAAGTTGTTGCCCTATCATGCCTATTTGGAAGCACTGACCAAAGAGTTCGCTGATGCCTTAGCAACGCTAGCGTCAATGGTGGAAATACCAGAAGGGGGAAGCGTGAAACCACTCGTGATCGAATGTAGAGAGAAACCTGTTTATTGCTGTTCCATTCGAGAAGGAGAGGTAACAGATAACCACCCTTGGTTTTATGACATAAGAAGGCTCATCGAGGAAAGGAAATATCTAGAGGAAGCATCTCGCGTGGATAGGCGAACACTAAGAAGATTGGCAAGCCATTATGTAGTATGCGGAGGAAAACTGTATCGGAGGTCTTACGACGGAATCCACTTGCTGTGTGTCACGGAGGAAGAAGCCAGGAAACTCATCGAAGAAATCCATGAAGGAGTAGGGGCTCCGCATATGAATGGATACATGTTGCTAAGAAGATCATGAGACTAGGGTATTACTGGTCTACAATGGAAAGGGATTGCTATGCCCACGTCAAGAAGTGCCATAAGTGTCAACTCTTCGCCAACGGACAACACTTGCCCTCCATGCCCCTAACAAGCATGTCAACCCCATGGCCGTTTGCAGTATGGGGAATAGATATCATCGGACAGATTAAGCCAAAGGCATCCAGTGGTCATGAATACATTTTGGTAGCCATCGATTACTTTACTAAGTGGGTGGAAGCAGCTTCCTTCAAAGTTTTGAATGCTAAAAAGGTAGCGCAGTTCATACAGCTCAACATTATCTACCGATATGGGGTACCGCATGAGGTCATTTCAGATAACGGCCAGCATTTCCAGAAGGAGACCAAAGAACTCTTGCAGAAGTACAAGATCGTTCATCACTTGTCGTCCCCGTATCGCCCATAGACAAACGGCGCAGTGGAAGCCGCCAACAAAAACATCAAGAAGATATTACAGAAAACAGCTGACACGTACACTGATTGGCATGAGAAGCTACCATTGGCATTGTGGGGGTACAGAACGTCAGTCAGATCGTCAACAGGGGCTACGCCGTATGCTCTAGTGTATGGGATGGAGGCTGTTCTACCAGTGGAATTAGAAGTTCCTTCGTTAAGGGTTGCTGTGGAAAGTCAGCTAGCAGAGGTGGACTGGATCAAAGATCGTTATGACGAGTTGGCATTGCTAGATGAAAGGCGATTGAGGGCTCTCTACCATGTGCAAAGGTACCAAAGAAGAGTCGCAAGGGCATTCAACAAACATTTCAAAGACAGAGGCTTGAAGAAAGGGGATTTAGTGTTGAAAGAGATACGAGCTCCAATTTTCGATCCACGAGGAAAGTTCAAACCAAGTTGGGGAGGACCGTACGTCATCAAGGAGATATTGCCAGCAGGGGCTGTTCGACTTATGGATTTGGATGAGATTGAGTTCGCTCGTCCTACAAATTTGGATCAATTAAAGAAGTATTATGTATAAGGCCTGCTAGGTTGAAAACCTGTAAAGGCGGCCTAGGCAAAAGTTAAGGCATTTGAACTACGAGGACCTGATTCCCCAAAAGAAAAAAAAAGAAAGAAAAGAAAAAAAGAAAAAAAGAGAGAAAAGAAAAAAAAAAAAGAAAAAAAGAGAAAAAGAAAACGGGGATACGTAGGCAGCCCATAAAGTTACATTGGGTGCGGTCCAAACAACACAATCCCAGAAATCTCAAAAGTAAATTATTATTGGCAATTCATTTGAAACTAATTGTTTGACATAACAATTTATTGGTGTTAAGTAAAAGAACTATCGACATGCCATAGATATGCTATTCCTTAAGTCCTCTTGAGTTTCTTCAGAGTCATTTTGTTTGTCTTCTGTCTCTCTCTATCAAGTCTTCTTTTCTTTCGCAAGTCATGGTCGTGGGATGCCTCCACTGCTTCAAGAATGTCTTCTCTGCAAAGTCCAAGTCTTGTGTCCTTGATAAGGTCATAAATTCTTTCTCGGCGAGAAGTTTCCCTTTCGCCCAAATCATCCTTCAACCATTGCTTATATTCTCTACTCATCTCGAAAGGCCCTTCAGTGTTGGCAATCCGAGTCAATTTCAGGTCTGTAGGCCAGCGAGTCCTCGCCCACTTGATTATGGTAGGACCGACAGGTTCTACAAAGCAACAAGGTCCTGTTAAGGACGGTATGGTTTACATAGCGCCCCTCTGGCGAAGAATTCTCGAAGTCTAATAGAAGGAAGTCGATCTCAGTCCTATGAGTTTGACAAAAGCACACCCCGAGGTTCGAAAAAGTACCTGCTCTTTTACACCCCCATGTAAAGACGTACCATTTGATGTTCCGCCACGACAGTGTGTGGAAGTAACCCAACCAATCTCTTAAAGAGAATGGCCCAGGGAGTTCAACTCGGCGTAGACAGAAGTGCTAGGGCTTGTATGGATTGATAGTGGTGGGAGATAGAAAATTCAAGTGCTCGAGCAGCCACATTTGCAGTAAAAAGGGGCTACCTTCTAAAGGCGCTTTGGGGTTGCCTGAACTTTGTCTAAACCATTCAAGGTTTCAGCTAATACCAAGGGAATGATGTTATGTCATTTGAAAAGAGGGGCAACCAACTTGCATATTTGAACAGGGGCTTGAAGAGTGCCGGTGGAGATGAGAAAGCGACCAATTAAACAGAAAGCGAGTGCACGCTGAATTTGAGGGGTGAAAGTCAGAGTACCTTCGCTATCATGAGCCAAGAATGAGGTTGCTAACTTCATTAAGTCCACCATATGGTCCTTGACAAAGATCGTTGCGTCCCTTTGAGGAATGCCAAGAAAATCCGAGAAGGAAGCAAGGTAATCAGAGCGAGGTGTAGGAAGAATGAATGGCCCTGCGGGCGAAACTCCAAATAAAGCACAGAATTCCTCCATGGTTGGGCATAATTCTTCATAATTGAATCAAAAGACATGGAGTTGAGGATCCTAGAAGTATGTAGCCGCAGTGAGAAGAGTCGTCTCGAGCTTCATGTGCCTTATGGAGAGTAATGGTTCCAAGCCGAAGCGCTTAAACTCAGTTTTGTCTTTGGCAGCCATAACTGCCAAAAACCCTCTTAAGAACCCATCCAAGGCTTCCATAATTATTTTCAATGAAAATAGGTGAGTTAGAAGGCTCCCCTCATGTGTTTTTATAGGGAAAGGGTCACAAATTCGAGTCCTAGAAGGAGTAGAATCATCAAAATAGGAAAAAACCTGAAAAATCGCAAAAAAACGCGTCAACCTCGGGTAACCGTCCGGGGCTGGACGGTCAGCCGTCTAGGCCCAAACGGCTAACCGTCTGGGGCCAGATGGTCACCCGAGGCCCCCACCTTGTTTTGCCTTGTTTCGCCCGGTTTTGCTTATTTTGGCGTTCGGATGGCCTTTTTAGGCCATTTTCACTCCTATGAACTCACATTGACTCAAATTTTCATGAGAAAGGCACCATAACATCATCATGATAGATTCAAACAAGCACAACAAGTGTCCATAGCAAGGGATAAGAAAGTTGGTTTTAGGTGGCAATTACAAAACACAAGCATGAAATGCAAAAGATAGCCATTGTCTCATTGTTTCTACAAGCCCAACAAGAAAGTAAATGAACTCAGCG
This sequence comes from Liquidambar formosana, assembly GCA_039720395.1. NCBI lineage: Eukaryota > Viridiplantae > Streptophyta > Magnoliopsida > Saxifragales > Altingiaceae > Liquidambar > Liquidambar formosana. The sequence continues at coordinate 25,793,851 of CM077820.1, forward strand.
GCTCCCAGAGCTTCTTTTGCGGCTCGGCCTAGCTCCGTCATGACCCCCATGAGGTGCTTTAGGAGGGCGCATTGCTGGTGGTGGCTGCATATACAGAATTCATTGCAAAGAAGTCAAGTATGAGAATAGGGTTGGTTGAAAACCACAAATGGGAACAGTAAAATGGGTTGAACACTTACCATGACATCCAAACGAACTTCCGCCATGGATTTGGCTAAGCTCATCTTCACAAGGTCGCGCCTCAAGCCCTCACTAAGGTCAATAAACTCTTGGGCATATGCCGCAGGCACCTAGGATAATCAATAAGGATAAAATTGAAGGTAATGTTCAAAGAAAGAGAGAAATACCCATAAAGAGAACTCACCTGTTCTTGATTTGGGTCGATCCTGGGGGATTCATCGAATGCAGGATGAGTAATGGCGGTCTTGACAAAGTCTAACCCACAGCACAAATCAATGAACCAATTAGGCTGAGGCAAGGGTAGTGACCTATCCCCCTCCATCTCATCATCCTCAGAGCCAGGAACCACTCCTGAGCCCACTGTTGAGCTATGCCCTCGTGCTCGTCGACCCTGCAAGTGTTCACCTATTAAATAGAGTCTCTATCAAAAGAAAAGGCTAGGAGAATGTTAAAGACTTACCCCCTGAGGAGGAAGGCCTGTCACCCTGGGCCTCATTAGATATTGGAGACAGAAAGTGTCATATGTAATGTCAGGAGAAGTGAACTCCTCCGCATCCCAGCCTCTCAAGGCATCCCACAACTCCTCCCCCTCTATCAAGTTAGCATGCCTCATGTTAAGTGGTGGAGGCATTGGAGCCATGGCAGCATTCACATCACCCATGACTTGTCGTAAGACACGATCCCCTAGGTACCAGTACCTACCCACGGGGCCTTCCAAGAGCACCCTCTTGCCAGTCAGCATCAGGCTAGGAATGCATCGCTTGGGTAGCATTGGTATCCATATCTTCCATGGATTCCATTCAATCTGTTCAAAAATCCAAAATGAGAAATTGGGAGTAAAAAGAAAAGGAAAAGAATAGGGAAAGAATTTCACCATATCAGCAGTGAGGCTTGCTAGGTGAGCTCTAGCAAAGGCGTAATCATGACGATTCGCCGCCCGAATAGACACATAACTAGGGGAGTAATTCTTGAGGGTAGGCCATTCGATGGTTTCCTCAGCAAGGGATGGACGACATAGGTTAAGGTACTCATAGCACCAAACCTGTCAAAAGTTGAGAAAAGAGTAAAAAAGAAAAGATAATGTAAGAAAAAAATAAAAAAAAAGAAATGAAAGGGAAGTAACATTACCTCCCAAACAAAGGGCATCCCGCCGAAGTCCTTAGTCACACCGCGTGACATGTCACACATTGTGCGATACATGGTGGCTAGAGCAGCCCCTCTCTAGTTGAATTTCCTGATCTTGTCAACATCCTCCATGCTTGCAAGAAGACCCAAAGGGGCTAGGTCGCCCGTCCCGGCAAAGAATGTGCATGAGATCATGTACAGAAGGAATGCCCTTGTAATACAATCGGGGCTCGCACCCTCACTCTCCCTTTATTTGGCAAACTTGTTGAAAAGCCAAGTGCGGCGCACTGCTTTCTTGATTACCTCAACTTCTATCACAAGGTAAGCTAGGAGATAATCCTCATCTGTGTGAGCCTCCTCATAGAACTCCAAGCTTTTGCCTTTGATGCTTAAGCCCGTGATTATGGTGAAGTCCTTGGGAGTTAAAGTCATCTCCCCAAAGCCAAATGGAATGTATTGGTGGTGTCCCACCATAGCTCAGACAAGGCTAGCAAAGCTTGCCTATCACATTGGTCATTCCACAAAGAGTCTAGGAATGGACCAAAACCGGCCTTTTCGACATAGCCCTTAGTAATGGGTTGGAAGTTTTCCATGTTCCGCCACCATTCAATGAGTCCTTTGACAGAGGACCGAGTGCGCATGTCCTGAAAGTTGGGCTATAGCCATTGAAAATACCTTGAGAGTTAGTTGAAAGAACATGGAAATAATAAGCTTACACTAGCAATTGGTTTCAAATTGTTTTCTAAAAGATGTTAAAAGGTTGTTTTTATTCATGAAATGAATTGCTAATGGATGTTTATGAGTTTACTTGTTCATGTGCCTTAATTTGGCAAGGATTGAACACTTTTTTATCACTTGGGCATTTTATCGAACACTTGGTGGGCGACACTTCCCAAGCCTTGAAACAAAAGAATTTTGTATAGTCAATCCTTGCTAAATCATAGCATATTACTCACTTGAGGGTTTACTTGTTGATATACATTGATTTGGTGAAGATTGAACATCTTTATTTCACTTGGGAATTTTATCGAACACTTGGCGGGTGCCATTTTTCAAGCTTTCAAATGAAAAGAATTTGTGTGTTCAATCTTTGCCAAATCAAGGGATATCACTCAACAACCCAAGGGGTATTCAAAAGAAGTAGAAGGGAATGCAATTTCATCAAAAGAATCGAAAGATTCAAAAGAAAAGTGTTAAGTTGAGTAAACTTACTTCTTGTTGGGAATGGATGAATGAGAGATGTTTGTCGGTTTCAAGCAACACCCTATCTTGTGGAGCATCATAGAGTGGTGCCTTGTACTTGCTTTTGACCCCATAGAATATATACTTGGTGCTTGAGTCCTTGCTTGATGACATTCTTGATGATGGAGTTGGGTTTGTGAAAAATGGGTTTGATTTGGTTTGATTTCCAAAGATGATGTGAATTGGTTGTTTTGATTGTTAAATGGGCTTGATTTGTTGTTGTTTGATGTGCATTTGATGTTTGGATTGAATGTCTTTGAGGTAGGAATGAGAGAACGAGAGTTGGAGAGGATGGAATGAGAGTTTAGGGAGAGAAACTCTCTAATTTTCGGGCTAGGAGAATGTGGGAATGAGGATGCAAGAGTTGGGTTTTATAAAACCCAGATTTTTTGATGGTGGGCTCGGGTAACCGTCCCCCCTTGGACAGTCGGCCATCTTGCCCTGGACGGTTGACCATCTAAGGGCAGATGGTCACCCTAGCCCGCTTTGCCCGTTTGCCCCGTCTCGCGTGCTTGCGACTTCTAAACTTCTCCAAATTGACTTTTTGTGCAATCCTTGAGTTATGGGATGAATATATCCCTCAAGTTTATCAAGTTTCAATGAAATTTTTGAATCTTGGGTGATTGTATTTGCCCGCATAACGAGGAATTGTAATAGCCATGATAAATGGCTTTCTCATGAAATGAGTTTGGTGTTGAATTGATTGACTTGCAAGTCTTGGAAGTCAATTCTCTAGGAGATGATAGTGATATCATATCATGTGATAAAGATAATTTCACATTAAATGACTTGCTAATTATGTAATAAAGATAACTTCACATGAAATGATGATTCATAAGCTATGCTAGTTACGAAGTAACTTGCTATCTTTGTGAAGGGGGCATGAAATGCACTTTGTTTTTCAATCAATTGACTTTCAAAATCAATGTTGTATCATGTGATAAAGATAATTTCACATGAAATGACATGAAATAAGCTTGATTTTCACTCTCAATTCAATATCATTTCATGTGTTAAAGATAATTTCATATGAAATGATAAGTAATGAACTTGATTTTGAGTTGAAGGACTCTCAATACATTATCATTTCATGTGATAAAGACAATTTCACATAAAATGAACTTGATTTTGAGTTGAATGACTCCCAGTACACTATCATTCCATATGATAAGGATAATTTCACATGAAATGATAAGAAATGAGCTTGATTTTGAATCAATTGACTTGCAATTGGGTCTCATATCATATGATAAAGATAATTTCACATGAAATGATGATTCAAGAGTTATGAAATAACTCCCCATCTCTGTTGTTTCCACTAAAAGTGGCATGAAATCATAATTTCACATGAAATGATGAGTCATGAGTTATGAAATAACTCACCACCTTTGTTATCCCCAGTGAGACTGGCATGAAATGCACTTGTTTTTGAATTGATGGATATTCAATTCAAATTCACATGAAATGATGATTTATGAGTTACAAAATAACTCGTTTTGAGAATGCCAATGAAATTGGTAGGATACCTTGTGATGCACTAGTGCAACTAGCTTTGCATCATGAGAAGACCATGTGGATATCACTAATGCAATTAGTGCATGGTAAAGGCATTTGCATGAGCGCACCAACGAAGTTGGTATGCATAGAAATGCGTTCAATTCTTTGCTTCGATGAAATCGTCGCATGCTTGGATATGACGAAGTCTATCCTTATGGTTCCATTTGAGTTTGTTGGGATTAATGAGATTAATCCATCAAGCAAAAATGTGTTGTTATATCACTAATGCAATTAGTGCACGGTAAAGGCATTTGCATGAGTGCACCAACGAAGTTGGCATGCATAGAAATGCAATCAATTTTGTGCTTCGATGAAATCGTCGCATGCTTGGATATGACGAAGTCTATCCTTATGGTTCCATTTGAGTTTGTTGGTATTAATGAGATTAATCCATCAAACAAAAATGGGTTGTTCTTTGATCATTGGCTCGCAAGTGAAACTTGTTTACCAATGAGGGGCTTCTGTCACACCCCATTTTTGTCACCTTAGCTAGGACATATCAGTTCATGTAGGATTTTGAGTCCTTTTTGAGTCTAGTCTTTTGCATTGAGTTTCTATGGCATTGAATATCATGTGTATGAATTTTGAAGTGATTTGGAGTTCATCTCGATAGTCAATAAGAACTTTTGGGACTTTAAGGGCATAATCGTCTTTTAAGCCGTATATTTTCCATTTGACTTTGAAATGAATCCCGAGTCATTCCCTCGAGTTGATATGAGTATATAGAGTCCATATATAGGTTCAATTTCATGAATTAATGGTTTAAGATCAATTCGGCTCGTAATGGTTCGGGTTGGCTAAAAGAACCTTTCTTGGTTTGCTCAAATTGACTCATAAGACCCAATCATTTTTCTCTCATTTAACTTCAATTAGGCTTTATTTATGTCCTAAACATGTTTGGAAAGATCAATTTTCGATTAGAAAAGCATTCGGTTCGACCTTGTGTACAAACCCAGCTTAGCGACGGTGAAGCACCATGGTTAACCACCTTTGTAAAACCTAACCATGCACCCATGGTTGAGGATTTTTGTCCTAAAATGCCTAAAAATGTGTTCCCCTTCGAAACACGGTCGTTTTGGCTTTTATTTCGTCAAAATCGGACTTAATTTGAAGATTTTAGGACTTCTACAGCAAATGGGAGTCAAAATCGGAGTGAAAATAGAAGGGCCTCGGGTAACCGTCCGGGGCTGGACGGTCAGCCGTCTAGGCCCAGACGGCTAACCGTCCAGGCCTAGATGGTCACCCGAGGAATCCTACTTTAAGTCAACTTCTGACTCTATTTTCCCTCTTTTGACGGTTTCCTCCGCCAATACAACTTGTCTGAGCTTAGGAATGTGTAGGATTGAGTTGTTTGAGCACCAAGAGAGTCTCTAATAGTCCTAGGATCATTATTTAATGAATTAATCTTAGCCATTGGTTTAGGGGGTCAGTTCTCTATATAAAGGACATGATATTCAGCACATAGGGGGAGGTTAATTGCACTTTACACTTAGAGAGAGAGGGAGCTACGAGTTTGGAGAGCTAGAAGGACTTCAAGAGGAGGCTCTTCAACCCCAAGCAAGCAAGGAAACAAGAGATTTGAAGACAAGGAAGAGTCTACAAGAGGTAAGCATGTCTCTTTAATGCTGAACATGAATTTTCTGCTTCTCCTTCTTCTCTTTCTTCTTCTTCTTCTAGGATAGTTGTGGTGCATGAAATAGCTTCTCTTATGGATTGAATTCAATGTTTATGTGATGTTATATGAATGATTTTAGGATAGTTTATGGCTTTATATGCTGGATAATCCCTAGTTTACTAAGGATTAGATAGTTTTACTTCTTTCTATCCTCTTAAATCATGCATCGTTCACATGTCTAGGTTGCTGTGATTGTTATCATGAGTTGATGATCCTGTTAGTTAATATATGTTATATGAATGATATTCATGATAATTTGAGCATGTCTTAGAGTTGTTTCATAGGTTTTAATGCATAGTTGTGAGATTAGGGTTTCGATAACCCTGAAATCGCATAGGTCTTATACAGCATGCTTAGCTTAGCTTTTTGAGTTGTTTCTCATCATAGTCATTCTATATATGCTGCATATAGCTGAATCATGCTAGGTTTGCATTCATATAGTATGTTTTATAGGTTTTTTTTGGAGATATTATCCTTTTCTAAGGATAATTATCCTTTTCGTTGAGTGAGGTTTTGCATGAGAGCCTTCTGTGATGTGTTTAAGCATGAAATCACTTCTATTGTGTTCTAGAGTATATATTTTACGTAGGATATGCTGATTGCACCTCCCCATAACGACTTTCTTACGTGAAATTATCTTAGGATAGTTTCGCTTAAGAAAGCTCACCGTAGGGAAGCCTATTTTCATATTTTACATAAAATATCATCTTTTTGGTTAGATTATGCTTTGTTATCATGTTTATTGATATTATTGGAGTCTCTTATGCTTGTTAGTGTGTCGTTGGTAGGTTTTTATGCATGTTAGTCGAGTCATTGCATGTAGGATTGAGTTAGGGTCCTTAGTTATTCATTATTCTTGTTGTTTGCATGATTAATGGATGATTTTAGGCCTTGTCAAGTTTCTGTCCAGATTTGCATATTGCTTTATTTGCATGATTTTGTGCACTTGTAAGGGTGCAAACAGATACAATGCTTGTCCTATTGCAAATAGGGCTGCTATGGTCTGAAATGGCTAATGCTAGGAGCTTGTGCGCTCAGGTAAGTAGGGTTTGAAGGTGCCCCAATTCACCTTTTTTTCTCTTTCTTTTCTCTTCTCCCTCCTAGGGTTACTTCTTAATACAAGTCTATGGTTTTAATCAAAGGTTTCCTTCAATAATAAATTTTGTTTTTTATCAAGGTTTCCATTTTGTGGAAGTTTTCCTAAATTCAAATTTGTTTATTCAATTCTCTTTCAAATAAGGAAACCTAGGGTTTTTACCATAGGTTTGTATTAGGTTGTAACCTTATTCTTTTCGAACTACGTGGACTTTGATCCATGTATTTCGCTGCATGGTACGTAGGCGCTCTTCGTGAGGCTTAAGTCCGTTCTAGGATCCAAGTATCCTAGGCTTTTTTTCTTTTCTTTCTGTTTTGTTTTATTTGAGTGATTGTGCATGGATGATTGGATGAAATATATGATATGCATGCTGTCCTATAATGATATATGTTGATATTTGAGCGAAAAAGATCTTAAGTTAGCCCAATTAAATTAAGAGACTAACTCGGGCGATGTGGGTGCCTATGGGCTTTTGCCCAGAACCTTCCCACGTCGTAACTTAGCCCCTGAATCCAATTTTCTGGTTTCAAAGACTTTGCTTTTCCTTTAATGGAGTCATATGGTTTTGAAAATAAAACATTTTTGTGGTTTTCCTCTTTTCCCTAAAAAATGAGGTGGCGACTCCTTTTTGTTTGTTGTCTTTCACCCATCCCATATATACCAAAATCTTCTCTTTTTCCGCCAAATCCCTTGTGGGCCGTTTTCTGGGGTTCACACCTAGTATTGTGCTTTTCAAATATGTATATTTTTCTCGACTCCATAAAATGGTAATATGCGTTGACAATCACAAATTGACAGGCTATAAAGTCATCGCATGTGGAGATTCCACATTTCCATGGAATGAGGCCGGCAGAAGTGCCTTCTGGCGTGTTGTATATCTATATTTCTATATAATATTATAAAATGCAGTCGGCATCCTCATTAGGTCTTCCTTTTCAAAATATTCAATTCTCATGCACTCTCTTTCTCTACTTCATTGTGACTATTATTTCATTGACATGTCTATCACAAATGGCTCTAAATTGTTGGTCAATAAAGTATTATAATTTCATAGGATCATGATAAATCCCAAAATGTAATCTCTTTCTAAACTTTCCAAATGAGCATCAAAAGTATGTCTCTTATATATTCAGCTTCTTATAGTTTCATCTATGCTAATATTTTAAAACCAATTATTATTTAGGGAGAATGACAGAATGGGTCAAAATCAAAGTAATTCCAAATAAAAGGTTAAATCTTCCTTATTCCATTTAAAATGGTAGTAATATACTTTAATCCCTAAAAAAGGCCTTCTACCATCTAGCATTTTCTGATACCCATTCTACCCTTTTTATTTATTTATTTATTTATTTTTCATATCCCAGCTAAATACCCTTCTTACATTAAAGTATTATACCCATCCCTTCTATCTTAATTTAAAAATCTCAAAACATAATTCAAAAATACCTATCATATATTTGCTTTTCAACTAAAATAATAATCATTTACACACTAAGATTTGGAAAGGTTTTTATTTTTTTATTTTTTCCAATAGTTGAATGACATTCTTGTAAATGAAAGTTTTCAATCCCCTACAAAACATATAAATGGAGAACCACTTTTTTTTCCCCCCCTATTTCTCCACACAGAAGAAAAATACTAGGGTTAAGGTTTATTTAATAAGGAGAAAGGAGAAAGGTGAATGGTTTGATAAGTTTGGGGTGGTACCAAAAAAAAAAAAAAAAAATGGTATAATAAACATTTGACCTTAAATCCCATCTTTTTGGAATTAAAATTCATTATTGCCACTTTGAATAGAATAGGAAAGCTTTAACCCTTTTTTTAGGATCACTTTTATTTTGACCCATCATTTTGTCAATTTCCCTATTATTTAAGAGAAATGCTATATACAGCAAACAATTGCGACAACTAATTGCAGCAACTGACGTAGCATGCTAATTTAGTATATCATGATAATCATGGTAGTGCTTACGGCTGTCTGTTAGAAAATATCACATTAGTTGCTGTCTTTTGTTATTGTATTTAGTTGATAGCATTACCCATTATTTAATCATGAATTATCAAGTTGGTCTAAATCGTATCAACCAGTCAATCAGGTCAATTGGATCTCAAACAATTAAGATGTCATAAAAATAAAAATATTTCAATTTTATGATAAAATAACAAAAACTGCATAGTTTTTTATTTATTTATTTATTTTTTTTAAGAGTAGAAAGAGGATATTAATTTAACACAAAAAACTATCCATTATTATGCGCATCACTTGAGTTACTACTATATATATATATATATAGATAGATAGATAGATAGATATACACGATTATGTTCCCATCAACATGTGTTGATATAAGTTATATCAGCACCATGCATTGGGGGTTGTACCCCTTGCATTGATCCCATGTATCCCATATCCCACTAATGCACAAGGTACAACTCCCAATGCGGGTGTTGATATAGGTTATTGTTGTCCCAAGTAAACAATCCTAGAGGGGGGTGAATAGGGTTATAGGCCAAATTAAAAATCAAGAAATAATCTCAAAATCAGATTATAGCACACAAAAATGAGTATAAGATTGAGCAATAATAAAGAGATTAAGAGTAAGAGAATGCAAACGATGTTAATAAGGTTCGGCCTCCCACCAACGTCCTCGCCCCAAGAGCTCGCTTAAGGATTCACCAATCCACTATCACTCTCCTTCAAGGTGGAACAGCAAACCTTTACAAATCAAGTGTTCTTCACCAACACTTAGCCAAAAACACACTTGTCAAGTGCTTACAAGTGAGGGTTCACACAACCCTTTGATACAAGTTGTTTGGAAATGATTTTGTGCTTAAAGAAAGCTCTCTCAAAGAGTAGATACACAGAAAATAAAAGCACACTCAGCTATTGATTGATTTCAATGAATGCTCACAAGGGAAATTAGGGCTTGTAATTGATTTTCTTGTTTGTAGCTCATTGAATACTCATAAATGAGCTCAAGGCTTGTATTTATACACAAGGAGTCCAAAATAGCCGTTCTGTAGCAATAAATGCCGAGAAAGGGAGTTTGGTGGGCATTAAATGCTTCAAAAGTCCGTTAGAAAACTATCCGTTAGAACTCTGCCCGGAGCTTTCAGCCGGCTGAAACAACTTTCAACCGTCTAAAACTTCCCTTTCAGCCGTCTAAAGAAGGCTGTTGAAAATTCCAGAGAATGTAGAAATATGGAACCAAAGGTCAGGACTTTCAGTTGTCTCAAATCTCACTTTCAGCCGACTCAAAGATATTTCAGTCAGCTCAAAGAGTCGTATGAAATTTCCAAAGAGTTGAAATTTCAATTAGGTGCATTTTCAGCCTACTGAAACATAGTTTCAGCCGTCTGAAAATTCCCGTTTTCAGTCAGTAAATAGACACTAAGTCTAGGTCCAAGATAGGTCAGGTTTGGCCTTTATTTTTACCAAATATGCATAGATCTAAGCCCTTTAAACCTTGTGTGAGCAATGATTGAAATTAATCTTACAATAATTAGCTCTCTCACATATAGACTTATGATCAATCTTGAATGATCTTGAATGATTGATGGATCCATTTGCTCTGTTTTCATATGATCTTGTGCTTTGCTTGCTTTTGCAAATTGATCCTTGATTCTTGAAACATTTTGTGGCTTTGATACCTGTCTAGATTCATCAGTTAAATGCTCATTAGTTCTTAAACATCTTATTATGTATTGTTATCATCAAAACCACGGGGTTAAAACCATTTAGGCCAACAATCTCCCCCTTTTTTATGATGACAATCCATAGATGTTTGTTATATGGTAAAATATAAGAATTTTAAGAAATAATCTCCTCCTATCAACATGCATCACATAAAAGTATCATTTTGTCCCAATTTGTAAGCATATATCAAGTGTAAATCATAATATCATGAAGAATTCATCCATCAAAGCATTTGAAAAGAAATTATGACTGTAAAATGATAATTAGTTTCCAAAATTACATCCATAATGATAATAACTGAAAGTACATCATCATTTAAGACTCAAAATGTCCATATATCCAAAAACAAATCCAAAAACTATCACAAAATGTCCATACATCAAAACATCTATCAGGAACATATCTTTCCCTTTGTCATCCATAAAAAATCATAAACGAAAGGCAGAAAGAGTGTCACAGAGCTGCTGAGTGAGCTTGGCTTAATTATCCTTCACATTCTTGAGCTCACAAGCCATTTCATCCATCCGGTAATGCAATCCCTCAAATTTCTTTTGAACATAGCGCTTTAAGTCAGTCATTTGGTTGGAAATGGAAAGAAATGAGTCAAGAATGGAAGGAGGAGCAGAGGAAGAGGAGGTGTGAGTGGTAGGGAGAGGTGTAAGAAAGGGGGAAGGAGGTGGGGAGTGAGGATGGTCTGTAGGAGGAAAGATAAAAGAAGGAAGGATAGAGATGGGAGGATCAGTGGGGGCAAGAGGAGTAGTAGGGAGTGGGTAGTGGTGTTCATGCTGCTCATCATCAGGTACGTCCTCCTCGTCAAGGATTGTACCCTTCTTAACCCATACACCGTTTACCATAGTATAATTTAACCAACCCATGAAGGGTGCATTGATCTTATTTCTGAAGGATGGGTAGAAGGTATCTCTGGTGGTCTGTGGGACTTTATAGGGAAGTATGCTCCTCCCTTCCACATCCTTGCCTTTTCTAGACTCATTTTTTGTTTTATCCACACAAGACCTCATATGATATAGCATCAGGTGACCTAGATTGATATGTTTTCCATTCAGTATGCACCAAAATAGGGCAATATCAGTGTATATGACATGATCCTTGCCTCCACCTCGAGGCACAATGTTGTAGAATAAAATCTTGTGCAAAAGATTACATTCAAGTGAGAAATCCTTCAATGTGGGTTTGAATGGTTCAGTAATGTCATCTCGGCCTAGAATTTGTTTGAGGGCAGTGACATAATGGAATCCATCTATGCGAGGCCAAGAATGGGTTTTAGTAATGGTTACTCCACATTGAGGAACATGAAATAGATCATTTAGCATTCGATCAGTAAGGGCCATATGTTTGCCCTTAACATAGAAGATAGCTTTGGAGGGAGAAGTCATGGAGAAATGAGCATAGAAAACTCGAACCAAGGTGTTAAAACATGGTTGAGATAAAGTGCAAAAATCAAGTAACCTAACATTTTGCAAAAGGGAACAAATTCAAAAATGGTGTTGGTTGAGAAATTTAGTGTCAACAATTTTAGGATAGATAACTTTTTTAGAGAAGAATTTTTTAGCAAAGAGCGTACCAATTTCAGGGGTGAGATATATAGGAGGATCAGTAGGTTGGAAGGGAGCATTTCCTTTCGATGGCTCATGCCCTAAATCGTAGTTGGGACCCCTAGGGTTTGTGTGTGGTTGCTGTGTTGAAGGTGGAGGAGGAGGCTGCTGTGTCGGAGGAGGCTGCTGTCGGCGAGGGCGGTGAGGAACTGGGAGTTCTTCAACTATGGGTGTCGCCGTTGTGCGCTAAGGACTGTGGCGCTAGGTGCTGGCGGCGGAGGACTTTCGAAGCTTCTTCTTAGGCTGAGAAGGCTCACCGTCATCGACATTTGAGGGCTGGGTGGTTTTACTTTTCTTAATGTTCACCATGAGAGGGATTTGGATGTTTAGAAAGAGGGATTTCAAGGTTTGGTGAAAAGGAAGTGAGAGAAGGAGAGAAGAATAGTAAAAGTCATGAAGGATGGGTTTGAAAAATGAATAGTCAGGGTTGAAAAGATATAAATACCCCGATAGTTTCAGCCGGCTGAAAGATATTTCAACCGTTTGAAATCCTCCTTTCGATCGGCTTGGATCTTTTTCAGCTGGCTGATTAAGCCGTCTGATAGATCCAGACAACCCTAAATTAGGATACCCAAAAGGCCAACTTTTAACCGTTTGACTTTGCAAGTCAGCCGTCTAAAATCCACTTTCGGTCATCTTCTCCATTTTTTAGCCGGCTGAATAAACTGTCTAAAAAAAATCAAAGAACCCTTAAAAATGGATAATCAGATGATTTACTTCCAGCCGTCTGACTTCACAAGTCAGCCGTTTGAAAGTTTTTTTAGCCGGCTGAAAGTTCTTTCAGTCGTCTGAAAATATTAGACAGAAAAATAAAAAGTGTCTTGGACACAAAATATTATCACAATGATCAAGTTATCAAATATCATCACTTAAACACATGCTAAGTTCACGTTTTATGAAATTGAATCTATCTTCTTGAAGAGGTTTTGTAAAAATGTTCGCCAATTGATGTTTGGTACCAACAAATTCAATTTCAACATCTCCTTTTTGAACATAATCTCTTATAAAATAATGTCTTATTTTAATGTGTTTAGTGCGTGAATGCTGTATTGGATTTTTAGTGAGATTAATTGCACTTGTATTATCACATTTTATGGGAATATGATAATAATGAAGTCCAAAGTCCTCAAGTTGTTGTTTCATGTACAACACTTGTGCACAACAACTTCTGGCCGCTAGATATTCGGCCTCAGCTATAGAAAGAGCAACTGAAGTTTGCTTCTTGCTAAACCAAGAAACTAGGGAATGTCCAAAAAAGTGACAAGTCCCACTTGTGCTTTTGTGACCATCTTTGCATCCGGCAAAATCCACATCGGAATAGTTAAGCATATCAAATGATGTGAATTTAGGATACCATATGCCAATACTAATAGTGCCACTAAGATATTTAAATATGCGTTTAACGGCAAGCATGTAAGATTCTTTAGGACATAATTGATATCTAGCACACAAATATACGATATACATGATATCCGGTCTACTTGAGGTGAGATAAAGTAAACTACCAATCATACCTTGGTATTTCTTTTGATCCACGCATTTACCTTTCTCATCCTTCTCAAGTTTGATGGAGGTCCTCATAGGAGTGGCGAAATTCCTTCCATCTACCAATCCATATTTTTTAATCAAGTCTTTGACATATTTGGATTGATTTAGGAAATTTTCTTCCTTTGCTTGCTTGATTTGTAGTCTAAAGAAGAAATTGAGCTCGCCTATCATGCTCATTTCAAATTCTTCTTGCATGACTTTAGCAAAATCCTCACATAAACTTTCATTAGTAGAACCAAAAATAATATCATCAACGCATATTTAAATAATAAGCATGTCCTTATCAATAGTTTTGATAAAAAGTATGGTGTCAAGTTTTCCTCTTTTAAAACCATTTTTTATTACAAAACCACTAAGTCTTTCATACCAAGCTCTAGGAGCTTATTTCAAACCATATAAAGCTTTTGATAATTTGAACATATGGTTTGGAAATTCATGACTTTCAAAACTAGGAGATTGTTCAACATAAACTTCCTCCTCAATAAAACCATTTAAGAAAGCACTTTTAACATCCATTTGAAATAATTTGAAATTTTTATGGCATGCAAATGCAAGTAGCATCCTAATGGCTTCAAGCCTAGCAATCGGTGCATATGTCTCATCATAATCAATGCCTTTTTGTTGATTGTAACCTTGGGCAACTAATCGTGCCTTGTTTCTTACAATGGTGCCCGATTCATCTTTCTTGTTTCTATAGACCCACTTGGTGCTTATTACACCATGGTCATGTGGTCTAGGAACCAATGTTTAAACTGTAATACCCGTAATTTCTAAATAGGGTATTAAGGGTTTAATCTATGGTTAACGTAGTTAATCCCTTGATTTTTCGAATGATTACATGCATAGGTAATGCATGTGTATGATATTATGATGTTGGATATGGTTGGATGCTTGTTTTGGTGCATTGAGCATCTTTTGGGTTCGTTTAGCCTTATTTGCAACTTAAGGGTTTAAGTTGCTGAAATTTGGCTAAGTGTGGGGAAAAAGTGAATTTTCGTAAATCTTCGTTTTAAAGGATAATTTTTGGCGGTAATGAGAGTTTATAATATTATAAGACATTGGTGATTTTATGGGATTTTATTAGCATGTTTGGATTGGGTTCCACGCATGTTTGTTTTCGGAAAATCTGTCGGGCGACGGATTTTGTACTAAAACTTGGAAATGAGATTTTGATATATTGGGTATTTTTGATATTTTATTTGGATTCAAATGGGGGCTTATTTGCTTATTTTCATTAAATAACTTAAAGTAAAAGGAAGAAGAAAGAATGGAGAAGATGTTTTTAATGAAAATAAGGCAATGGTGTGTACTGTGTGGGTTTATACACATTTGCCTGAGTTACTGGGCATTTTCAGCAAGGGACGATCGATCGTGCCGTGGGGACGATCGATCGTGGGTGTCCTAGAAACATGATTTTGCTTCTGTTTTTCATGATCGATCGTGCCCTCAGACCACGATCGATCGTGCATCGCGGATTTTGCAAATTTTTTTGCGTAAAATGACGCAAATGCCCCTCACCCCTTATAAAAACCCATCCCTCACGATTTTAGACCAAAATCTGGTCTTTTTGGGCATGGAGAGAAAGAGAGAGAAGGAGAGAAGGAGAAGAGGGGGCGGAAGCTCGACGGCGACTTGCCGGAGCACAGCGACCTCGATCCGACGCCGACGAGCTCGGATCTAGCGTATTTTGGCCCGATCTACGCACGTATGGTTGTGGATTTGGGTTTTTCTCTCTCTTTGATGCTTGGGAATGCATTATTATGGTTGGATTCATATTCTCCAACCTCTTGGTGGAGCTTGGAGCTTGCTCATGGTGATTTGAGCTTGGATTTCGTGGGTGTTGGCATGGATTGTCATCCTCACCAACTCTTTTGCATTCTTAGAGGTATTTCTCACATTTTGGAGTTAGGGTTTGTAATTTCTTTTGGTTTATCATCTCATTCTTACATTTATGGGTTTATTCATGCATATTGGGGAATTTTGGTGGTGATTTGGAGTTGGGACCTCCGTTACCAACATCAACCAAGTCATTTGGGAGCTAGGGCTTGGATTAGGAGCTTGCATTTGCATCCTAGGGTTTGGACTTCATACCCACAGCATCAAAGGTTACATTTTTCCACACATTTGGTTAAAGTAGGTGCAATTTACATAGGTTTAAACTATTGACATGATAATATGGTATATATTATCATAGTAATTGGTATTTATGGGCTTAGAATATGTATATAAACAATTTATGGAATAAATCGTGAAAGAGAACTTTGGGTATTTGACAACATAAATTGGAATTATGTTTATTAATAAGTTTGGTAAATTGTATACATCCTATGGAATATAGATGTAGGGATTTTATGGTTACTTTCCCTGTTTATTCGAAGTTTTCGATTATGATTTCAAGGTCATAATCATAATGAGAAATTATGTTGTTTATTACAATTTTGGGTATAATTATGATGTTATTTGATTATGGCTTATATAGTATACTTTGGAGATGATTTTGGTTATAAAATCATTTTATGTTTTATCACACTGCATGTTGGGCATAATCATGCATTAAATGGACTTAATGAATACTGGGTAAAAGTATTGCATAAAAAGGGGTCATTGGAACTGGACTACTTGCAGTCAATGGGACTTTGCGGTGTTTTCCATTCCTTTGGTCCTGGGGTACTTTCCAGTTCCAGGTAGGAACCTTTGTGTTCCCGAATCAGAGGCTACTTTCCGGTTCCAGGTAGGAACCCTTGTGTTGTCCTCTTGGAGGTTGGGTTTAAATCCTCCGTTTCCATGCGAACACTCTTGCAGGAGTGGTTGGTAATAAATGGATTTAATGTAAATTGGACATGAGTCACATGCATTGGCCATTATGCATTATTTATTTTAAGTTATGGGTTATAACTTATTTTGGGATTTGTAATATACTCGGTTAGTATATTTTGATGTAAATGATATAATTGGTTTTATTTATATCATTGCATTAGTTTACTATGTCAAATTGTATCTATTGAGTCGTCGGACTCACGCCTATTATTTTAAATGTTTTTCAGATAATCCAGGGATTGGTTTGGCTATCTTGGGCGGAAGATGTTCTTAATGGAAATTTCATTATGTTAATTATCAATGTAATTAAATCAGAAGTGTAAATGTAAATTTAATCGGGGTTGTAATTGTAATTATTTAATGTTGTATATACATGGAATGCGATGCATGGGATGATACCACTTCCATGGATGATAGGAAATTTTTATGTATGGATTTTTATAACAGGTTTTCACGATGGTATGTCTTATCTACGGATGGGTCATGCCGAAAATTTTTAAAATAATTGAGGATTTTAACACGTGTCATCCACGTTTTATCAAAGGATTTATTAAAGAAAAAGCTTATTTTATTATTTTGATCACGGCTTAATTATTTTGGGTCGTGACAATTCTTTTTGGTATTAGAGCTTGCTAGTAGATCCACATGAGGTGATATGTGGGGGGGAATAGAATAGCATATACGTAGGTATATACATATTGGGGTTGAAACCTATACGGTGTAAAACCTAGAAACATGTTAGGTACACATGTTAATAACTTTGATTTTGGGCATAATTGAAGATTTATGATTTTGTTAATGGAATACCAACACACCTTGAGAACATAGAAACATGTTAGGCACACATGTTCTTGGCGGTAGTTGATTCATGATAGGGGCATTTGGGCATATGAATAATTCCATGAGGAATTGTTTTCATACGCAGTTAGGATAGGAAATCCTAATGAGGATGTGGGCATATACATTTGTAGGCACACATATGCATCTTGGGTTGGTTATTACCCATGGTTTGAGGAGTTGAGTGCATGGCATGTGCATTAGTTGTGGCCTAGGAGTTGGGCTCATATGAGAGTTAGAATGTCCAATGGTTTAGGACATCCTTTATTGTGGTTTTAGAGACCGAGTCTCTAGGGTCGGGGTTGAATACGCGTATTCCATTGGTGTTACGGATCATTTGTATGCTATAGTGCATTTTTGATCTTGATGATTTGAGATTATCAGGTTGATAATCTTTGTATTGATATGTAGGATTGCTATGTGTAATATTTGTTTGAATTGGGTAGATTCTTGTGGTCCATATTCCATAGATCCACATTCTCTTGATTCGTAGGCGGTTAGCCTTATGCTTTGTTGGATGTCATATATATATATATATATATATTGGTTATATATATATATAAATTGGATGATTTGAAATGTTTTGGGGCTGTAGACATGACGCCGGGTGCGCGATGTCGTGACATGTGTGAAGTATAGGTGTAGTACTTTTTATGGTAGTACTTGTATAAGTACGAACCGTTTTTAATATTGAGATGCTTGAATCTTAGGGTTTATATTATGAATGAATGGTTTTGTGATGATTGTATTTTGGGCTGTGGAATATACCTATGTATATCTTTATGGTGAGATATATGTATGTATATATATGTATTGGTTTACACCTATGGGATTGTAATAGGTGTGATTTTGTTGTAATTATGATATGCGATTGTGAACCCCGGAAATTGGGCCCACGAGGGATTGAAAAGAAAGTGGGTTTGAAAAAGAAAAAGGAAAGGAGTCGCCACCTTATTTTTTAAAGGAAACAAGGAAAACCCTAAAAATAGTTTGTTTTAGGAAAACAATTTGAATGACTCCATAAAAAAGGAAAGGCAAAAACCAATCTTTTGAAAACCAAAGAAATCGGGGATTCGGAGGCTAAGTTATGACATGGGAAGGTTCTAGGCAAAGCCTATAGGCACCCATGTCACCCTTTCGGTCTCTCAGTTCATTTGGGCTAAATTAAAGTCTTTCCATACAAAAATCAGCAAGTATATCATCACAAGAATTGCATGCATATCATATATTTCATTTATCCATCCATGCATAATAAGCAAACAAAACAGAAAATAAAGAAAAAGAAAACAAAACAAAAAGAAAACCTAGGATGCTTGGATCCTAGAACGGACTTGAGCCTCACGAAGAGCGCCTACGTACCATGCAACGAAATACATGGATCAAAGTCCACGTAGTTCGAATAGAATTAGGGTTAAGACCTAATATAAACCTATGGTTAAAACCCTAGGTTTCCTTATTTGATCAAAAGAGTTGAATTTGATAGAAAGTTTGATTTTAGGAAAGAAATCCACAAAATGGAAACTTTAATAAAAACCAGAATTTTGTTGGTTAAGGAAACCTCTAATTAAACCATAGGACTTGTATTAAAAATTAACCCTAGATAGGGAGAAGAGAATAAGTTAAGAAGAAAGGTGAATTGGGGCACCTTCACACCCACTTACCTGAGCGCAATTAGCTCCAAGCATTTAGCCATTTCAGACATAAGCAGCCCTATTTGCCATAGGACAAATACCACACCTATTTGCACCCTTACAAGTGCTCAAAACCATGCAAAAACACTAACATGCAAATCTGGACAGAATAGTATTATGGCCTAAAAATCATCCACTAAGCATGCTAACAGCAACACAGCGAACAATAATAAGTCCTAACATATTCCTAGAACCATATCATGCATAAAAACCTTAAAACATACTAACATGCATGCAAAACTATCATGTTTACTCCATATGAAAAACATATACAGCAAACACGAAGAAAAACCAAATAAAAAAGTCTACTTTATCATGCTATATGAAAACAAACACGAAACAATGACTCTAAAACCCTAAACTCACAAATATGCTTAAAAACATACAAAACATACTTTAATCATGCTAAAACCAAACTAAACAGAAATTAAATCATGCATATTAACTAACTAAAGCAATATAACATGATGAAAATCCTAACTCTAACATGCAATGACACTAATCCTAGCACAAGGACAAACAGGAGCACAAGAATCATAACTATGCATTAAAAACCTAAAGGACAGCCCTAAATAGAAAACAAAAAGAGAACAAGAGAAAAGAAAAAGTGATTCTCGTCACTTTGCAGCAGCAGCAACTTCAATCGCGTTTTTGGGTATGAAAACGTTGGATTTGGACAAATCTTGTGAAATACAAAGTTGTATAGAATTGAATTATCTTTCTAACAAGACCAATTTCATCAAATTCTGACTTTGGATGAAAAAGTTATGATTAAAATACGACTGCTGGTTTTCAGAAAATCTGCTGCTGAATTATGACGAATTTCACTCCCTCCAAACCCTCTTCTCTTCTCCCCTTCTTTTAAAGACATTAAGAGAGTATTTATAGCTGAAATCTGGAGTTTCCCTTTCCTTCCTGGACTAGGTTTTCTTGGAGAATAATCAAAAGGTATTTTATAATGATAAAAGACTTCTAATTTGAATAGGAAAAGGAAATTGTCTTTTATAAAAATTGGGAGACTGACCGCTAACACGCATGCACATGTATCGTATGTGCGTACACACACTCATCACATACGTACACGTGTTAGTGGCATGATAAAAATGGCTAATTTAATAAAATAATTTTCTTTTCATTTTAACCAAAAATCTCATGCTGTGATTCGCACTAATTCTTCAAGGATAATCCGTAAATAACCACACTAAACTCATCATCGGGGCCACGGGACTTAAGATGAACTTCATGAAACACTTTTGAGGGTAAAATGATGACTAATGAAAGTCAATTTGAAAAGATTTGGTTGGTAATTGTGAGTCAATTAGAGCTAACCCAAGGAAGGGTTAATTAACCAACTTGAACTACATCGAGCCATTTTAATCCCGAGCCATTGACTTACCAAATTGACACTAAAAATACCTCTTATGCATCCATATGAACTCCAATTGACAATTTGGAGATCATTCCAAGGTCAAATGAAAAGTTTGGGACTTAAAAGACGATTATGCCCCTCAAGTCACAAAAGCTCTTATTATCCCTCAAGATCAACTCCAATTTGAACCAAAATTCATATCCATTGTCCTTGTAACTCTAGAAAACTAATGCAAGTGACTAGACTCAAAAACAAAACAAAAACATGCATGAAATGATGAGCCCTAGTAAGGTGGTGCAAAAATGGGGTGTGACAGAAGCCCCTCATTGGCGAACAAGTTATACTTGTGAACCAATGATAAAGAACAACCCATTTTTGGCCAAAAAGCCCGGAGAAATCACACACTGATACCAACAATGATGGGAGGTTGAAAACCTGAGACTGAAATAAGGAAGTGTACTCAAGTCATGAGTATACTTAAACCACTGGGGGTTGATGATTGTCAAGAGAAGCATATTCAAGCCACTACGAATGAACATACTTTTGAAACGGAGAAATATATTCTAGTCACGAATATATTTAACCAAGTGATGAGAATGAGATCTGAAAAGCACATTCAAGTGATGAACATACCTTTGAAATGGAGAAATATATCCAAGCGATGGATATACTTAACCAAGTAAGTGACAAAATATCTGAGAAGTATACTCAAGTGATGAGTATACCATTGAAATGGAGAAATATATTCAGGTCACGAATATATTTAACTAAGTAATCTGAGAATGAAATCTGAGAAGTATACTCAAGTGGTGAGGATACTTAATGATTGAGAAAGACTGAGAAGTACGTTCAAGTGATGAACATACTTTTGAAAAATGAGAAATATATTCAGGTCACAAACATATTTAACTAAGTAAGATAGAGAATGAACTGAGAAGTATACTCAAGTGATGAGTATACCATTGAAATGGAGAAATATATTCAAGTGATGAATATATTTAACCAAGTAAGTGACAAATAATCTGAGAAGTATGTTCAAGTGATGAACATACCATTGAAATGGAGAAATATACCCAAGCGATGGATATACTTAACCAAGTAGGATAAGAATAATCTGAGAGGTGTATTCAAGTGATGAGTGTACTTTTGAAATGGAGAAATATATTCAGGTCACGAACATATTTAACCAAGTGATGAAAAAGATGCTGAGAAATATACTCAAGTGATGAGTATACTTAATGATTGAAAAAGACTGAGAAGTACGTTCAAGTGATGAACACACTTTTGAAATGGAGAAATGTATCCAAGTGATGGATATATTTAACCAAGTAAGCTGAGAAGTACACTCAAGTGATGAGCATACCATTGAAATGGAGAAATATATCCAAACGACGGATATATTTAACCAAGTAAGATAAGAATAATCTGAGAAGTGTACTCAAGTGATGAGTACACCATTGAAATGGAGAAATATATTCTAGTCACGAATATACTTAACCAAGTAAGTGACAAGTATGTTTGAGTGATAAACATACCATTGAAATAGAGAAATATATCCAAGTGATGGATATACTTAACCAAGTAAGTGACAAGTATGTTTAAGTGATAAACATACCATTGAAATAGAGAAATATATCCAAGCGATGGATATACTTAAGCAAGTAAGATAGAGAATAATCTGAGAAGTGTACTCAAGTGATGAGTACACCATTGAGATGGAGAAATATATTCTAGTCATGAATATATTTAACCAAGTAAGTGACAAATATTCTGAGAAGTATGTTCAAGTGATGAACACACCATTGAAATGGAGAAATATATCCAAGTGATGGATATATTTAACCAAGTAAGTGGCAAAATATCTGAGAAGTATACTCAAGTGATGAGTATCCCATTGAAATGGAAAAAATATACCCAAGTGGTGGATATACTTAACCAAGTAAGTGACAAATGATCTGAGAAGTATGTTCAAGTGATGAACATACCATTGAAATGGAAAAAATATACCCAAGTGGTGGATATACTTAACCAAGTAAGTGACAAATGATCTGAGAAGTATGTTCAAGTGATGAACATACCATTGAAATGGAGAAATATACCCAAGCGATGGATATACTTACCTAAGTAAGTGACGAAATATCTGAGAAGTATACTCGAGTGATGAGTATACCATTGAAATGGAGAAATATATTTAAGTGATGAATATATTTAACCAAGTAAGTGATAATGAGGATCTGAAACTAGGAAGCATATTCAATGGGTGAACATGCTTTTGAAATGGAAGAATATATTCAAGTGATGAATATATTCAACCAAGTATGATAGAAAATAAGAATTTGAAACTGAGAAGCATATTCAAAGGGTGAATACACTTTTGAAATGGAAGAACACATTCAAGCGATGAATATATTCAACCAAGTAGGATGAAAAATCAAGATTTGAAATGAGGATATATGATCAATTTATCAAGATTGAACAGGCATGGTGCAAGAGGAAAGTGTCTTAACACATTGTCACTTGAGTTGGCATGGCACAGGGGAAATATATTCAACCCTTTTGAACATAAAATCAATTCAAGGAATTGATTTCAAGATGGAATTTGATTGATTTTAAGCTCAAAAAGTGTTGAATATCTCATTTGGAAGGAGGTTTGATCACGCGTCAAGGCGAGACAAAGCGAGAAGCAAAACCAAAACAAAGTGGCTTGGGTGACCACCAGGCCTCGGGAGGCTAGCCGCCCAGGCCTGGGTGGTTACCCGAGCCCGAAGCGGAAATCCCACTTTGAATAGGAAACTTCCTATTCTGATGGGTTTTTTCCTATTTGAACTTGGATTTGTGACCTTTTCCCTATAAAAACACATCCAAGAGGTTCCTAAACCTACTTGTATTCATTCATTAGAAATTATGGAGGCTCTAGACAAATTTTTAGGAGGGTTTTTGAGAGTTATGAGTGCTGAAGAAAAATCTGAGTTCAAGTGCTTTGGCTTGGATCCATTGCTCTCCTTGAGGCATGTGAGGCTTGAAACGAACCTCTTGACTGCTGCTACATATTTTTGGGATCCTCAAGTTCATGTGTTCCGCTTCAACTATGAAGAACTGTGCCCAACCATGGAGGAATTCTGTGCATTGTATGGAGTTTCAACGGTAGGTCCTTTCATTCTCCCTACTCCTCGCCCAAGCTGTCTTACTTCTTTCTCCAATCTACTTGGGATTCACTCACAATATGCCTCTACGTTTGTTAAGGACCATATGGTAGACTTGATGAAATTGGCAACCTCTTTTTTAGCTTGTGATAGTAAAGGTATTCTGAATTTTACCTTTCCTATTAAGCATGCTCTTGCCTTTTGCCTCATTGGTCGTTTTCTTATTTCCACTGGTACTCCACATGTTCCCATTCAAATCTGTGACTTGATTCCTCTCCTTGCCAAGGGCCATAACTTGATTCCCATGGTGCTAGCTGAAACCCTGAATGGTTTGGATAAAACTCATGAGGACCCAAAGGTTCCTTTAGGAGGTAGCCCCATTCTACTGCAGATGTGGTTGCTTGAAAGACTGAATTTCTTGTCACCAGTTGCCATTACACCATACAAGCCCCAGCATTACTGCCTTCACCGCATTGAACTACCTGGGCAATTTTCATTGAGAGATTGGCTAGGTTACTTCCAAACCCTTTCTTGGAGGAGTGTCAAGTGGTTTGTATTCATATGGGGCTGCAGTGACTAGGTGCTTCTGCGGACTTCTGGATGCGCCATGGTGAGACTCATAGGACTGAGGTCTACTTCCTTCTATTGGCCTTCAAGGGTTCTGCGTCAGATGGGCGCCATGCAAACCATACCCACTTCCTTGAAAGGTGACTATCCTATGGTGCCCGCGGGTCTTTCTGTAGTGACTTGGGCGAAGACCGATGGCCTAGCAAGTTAATACTAACCCAAGTTACGAATACTGATGGTCCGTATATGATGAGCCCCGAGTATAAGGAATGGTTGAAAAGCAATTTAGGTGAGAGAGAGACTACTCGAAGAGAAAGGATTTTTGGACTTATCAAGAACAACGAACTTGGATCTTGCAGAGAAGATATTATGGAAGCAGTGACAACAACTTATGAACATGACTTGAGGAAGAAAAGAAGACATGAAAGAGAGAAGAAGAAAGCTGAGGAGTGAGCTGCAAAGAGGCTCAAGAAAATAGAATAGGATATTTATGGCATTTTTACAGTTCTTTTACTTAATACCAATGAATTGCTATGTCAATCAATTTTAGTTTTGAATAAATTGCCAATAATAAATCAAATTTGGGATTTTCTTGTTTGATTTAGACCGCACCCAAGGTAACTTTATGGGTTGCCTACGTATCTCCATGGTTTTTTTTTTTCTTCTTTTTTTTTTTTTTTTTTTTGTTTTTGAATGGAGAATCAGGTCTTACGTAGTTCTTATGCCTTAACTTTTGCCTAGGCCGCCCTTACGGGTTTTCAACCTAGCAGGCCTCAAACATGATATTTCTTTCATTGATCCAAATTAGTTGGACGAGCGAACTCAATTCCATCTAAATCCATGAGGCGAACAGCCCCTGCTGGCAATATTTCTTTGATAATGTATGGTCCACCCCAACTTGGCTTGAATTTTCCCCGCGGATCGAACACTGGAGCTCTGATTTCTTTCAGCACTACATCCCCTTTCTTTAGACCTCGGTCTTTGACATGCTTATTGAATGCTCTGGCGACTCTCCGCTGATACCCCTGAACATGATACAGCGCCCTTAAACGCCTTTCATCGAGCAAAGCTAACTCATCATAACGGCTCTTAACCCAGTCCACTTCTGTTATCTGGCTCTCCACGGCAACCCTTAGTGAAGGAACTTCCAACTCAACTGGCAACACGGCCTCCATTCCGTAAACTAGAGAATAAGGGGTAGCCCCTGTTGACGACCTTATTGATGTTCTGTAGCCCCATAGAGCCAATGGTAACTTCTCATGCCAGTCTGTGTGTGAGTCCGCAGTCTTCTGTAGTATCTTCTTGATATTCTTGTTAGCTGCTTCCACTGCCCCATTAGTCTGAGGACGGTATGGTGACGACACATGGTGAACTATGCCATACTTTTGCAAGAGCTCATGGGTTTCTTTCTGAAAGTGCTGGCCATTATCTGAGATAACTTCATGCGGTACCCCATATCGATAGATGATGCTGTGCTGTATGAACTGTGCTACCTTCTTGGAATTCAAGGTCTTGAAGGACGCTGCTTCTACCCACTTGGTGAAATAATCGATGGCAACCAGGATGTATTCATGCCCATTTGACGCCTTTGGCTTGATCTGTCCGATGATATCTATCCCCCATACTGCGAAAGGCCATGGTGACGACATACTTGTTAAAGGCATAGAAGGCAAATGTTGTCCACTAGCGAACAGTTGGCATTTGTGGCACTTCTTGACATGTGCATGGCAATCTCTTTCCATGGTAGACCAGTAATAGCCTAGCCTCATGATTTTCTTAGCCAACATATAGCCATTCATATGCGGAGCCCCTGTTCCTTCATGGATTTCTTTAATCAAATGCTCAGCTTCTTCCTCGGTGACACACAGTAGGTGGATCCCATCGTATGATCTCCGATATAGCTTTCCTCCACAAAGTACGTAGTGACTCGCCAACCGCCTCAGGGTTTTTCTGTCGATACGAGATGCTCCTTCTGGGTACTCCCTTTCTTCAATGAACTTCATTATGTCATGGAACCATGGGTGGCCATCATTCACTTCTCCTCCTCGGATTGCACAACAGTACACAGGCTTGTCTCGGCATTCTATCATCAACGGCTTCACATTTCCTCTTTCAGGTATCTCCACCATGGATGCTAGGGTCGCCAAGGCATCGGCGAACTGGTTCTTGTTTCTTGACAGGTAGTTGAACTCTATTTCTGAGAACTCCTTGGTTAGAGCTTCCAGATAGGCATGGTAGGGCAACAGCTTCTCATCTCGAGTTTTCCATTCCCCTTTTATCTGACAAATGATTAGCGCCGAGTCCCCGAACACTTCCAATTCTTTGATCCCCAATTCAAGTGCGGCTTCCAATGCTAGGATACAGGCCTCATACTCAGCAATGTTGTTGGTAGCTTCAAACCCCAACTTGACCGCCAATGGTGTAAATGCCTCTTCAGGTGAAACTAGCAGGACTCCTATCCCATAACCTTTCTTATTGGCTGCTCCATCGAAGTATACTCTCCAAGTTTTTCTACCAATCTCTAGCACGTCCTCATCTGGGAATTGGGCGTTAAACGGAGCGGATGATGACACCGGACAGCTGGCTAGGTAGTCTGCGATGACGCTTCCCTTGATAGACTTCTGATTCACGTACTTGATGTCAAATTCATTGAGGAGAATTGACCATCGAGCAGTTCTGAATGACAATACCGGCCTTTCTACCAAGTACTTCAATGGGTCCATGCGACTTATCAAGAACACTTCGAAGGACATCATGTAGTGCCGGAGTTTCTGCGTTTCCCATACTAGTGCTACACAAGCTTTTTCAATTGCATTGTACTTCACTTCATAGTCTGTCATTTTCTTGCTTAGGTAGTAGATGGCATTCTCCTTTGTAGACCCTTCGAGATATTGAGCTAACAAAGCTCCCGTCGCGGTTTCGGTGACCGTTAAGTATAACAAAAGTGGCGCACCTTGCCGTGGGGGAACTAAGATTGGAGGATTGCTCAAGTATCTCTTAATGGTCTCAAAGGCCTCTTGGCATTCTTCGTTCCATACTTTTGGCACACCTTTCTTAAGCAATTTGAAGATTGGTTCGCAAACCATGGTTAAGTTGGCAATGAATCGGCTTATGTATTGAACTCTTCCCAGAAAACCCCGGATCTGCTTCTCAGTGCTAGGCGGCTCCATCTCCACAATAGCTTTTATCTTCCCTAGGTCCACTTCGATACCTCTCTGAGTGATCATAAACCCCAATAGCTTGCTTGCAGTGACGCCGAAAGCACACTTCTGTGGGTTGAGACGGAGATTGTACTTTTTTGCTCGCTCTAAGAATTTCTCTAGTGCCTTGAAATGCCCTTCCCTATCCACGGACTTCACGATCATATCATCGACGTAAACCTCGACTTCCTTATGGATCATATCATGCAATAGGGTCGTAGCTGCTCTTTGGTAAGTAGCCCCAGCGTTTCTTAAGCCAAAAGGCATTACCTTGTAACAGTACGTTCCCCATTGCGTGATAAAGGCTGTTTTCTCCATGTCTTGAGGCGCCATCTTTATCTGGTTATACCCGGAGAATCCGTCCATGAAGGAGAGGAGTGCATGTCCCACTGTACTATCCACCAACACGTCGATATGGGGTAAAGGAAAGTCATCCTTAGGGCTCGCGGCGTTGAGATCTCGGAAATCGACACACATCCTCACTTTCCCATCTTTTTTAGGCACAGGCACTATATTCGACAACCACTCGGGGTACTCCACAACTTGAAGGAAACCCGCGTCTAGTTGTTTAGTTACCTCTTCTTTTACTTTTAGGGCCCATTCTGGTTTTAATCTTCTGAGTTTCTGCTTTACCGGCTTCTTTAGGGAATTGGTGGGGATATAGTGTTGCACAATATCGGGGTCAATGCCAGGCATGTCTTCATAAGACCATGCAAAAGCCATAATATTGGCTTTCAAGAGCGAGATCATCATTTCTTTTTCAACGGGGGAGAGGGTTTTCCCAATTTTAACTATTCTTGGCAATTCATTCGTCCCTAAGTTGATTGATTCCAATTCATCCATATTAGGTTCGGTGACGCCCCTTTTCCTTTGCTCAACGAGCTCCGGGGGGACATCATTCCTAGGATCTATATCCATGCCATAAATATCCATAAAGGAGAGAAAAGAGACACTGCATATATAGAGAAAGAAAGCACACTTTATTGACTAGGAATAATGGGAATGACACACAAAAGAAAGAAGGAAAACAAACAAATCTGTATCAATACTATGACTCCACAAAGTGAGTAAAGTAGATACATCTTATTGAATTAGGGAAATATTACTAAACTAAGACACCTACAAGCTGCTATCAGGTAGGCCAAGGTCTTCTTCTTCATGGATCTCCGCAATGACACCACATTCAAGGTACCAATTCAGGAATGGCACGGTAGCATGGCTAATGGATGAACCCTGGAGTTCTTCAATGGTCGAGTCTTCCACGATGAGGATCATATCTTGGAACATTTCAGTCATAGCCCCTGCGTCGAGGTTCTCTGCCCAGTCTTCCTCTTTCTTTTCCCAGAACTCATTATTGATGGCTTCATCATTCACCATTTCAGCTGTGATTGGATACCATTCGGTGAAGAAGATTTCAAAACCCGGAACTCGGATCTTGGTAGCTTGGTCAAAGGTGGGTTCTGGAAACCCGCAATATAGAAAATCATCCCCTTCTTTGACGAAGTAACCATTCAAAGTAGGTCGATATGGCGAGATCCTCAGGTCTGGCACCCTTCCCTCGGCTTTGGCTCTTACTTTCTCTTTATTCCTCTTCAGCATTTCCACATAATCATTTCTGGAGGGCTCATATCCTAGCCCGAAGGTGTATGAGGTGACATGGCTTTGAATAGACGTAGGGATCCCTTGTTGGCGATGCCCTAGCCCCATGCCTGGAAAGAAACTCATTCTTCTCATGATTTCACCAACATGCAAGTTGCCATGGGGACAAAAGTCCAAGGGTATTAATTTACCCTTTTCGAGCTCTTTTTCAATGCATTGGACATAGTCAAACCCAGATAGCGGTATCGCTGCTGATTCGGGTTGTATCTCACATATAGGCACACCTGCGAGTTTCAATTCATAATCCCCTTGAAGTGTTACTATGGCTCCTTCATGAGGAAACTTCACCTTTTGATGGAGTGAAGATGGCACAGCCCCAGCAGGATGAATCCAAGGTCGGCCCAACAGCAAGTTAAAACATGACGGCACATCTAACACTTGGAATTCCACCCTAAATTCAGTGGGTCCCATGATAAGAGGCAAAGTAACCACCCCTATTACTTCTCGGCGGGTGTTGTCATAAGCTCTTACGGTCTGCCCAGATGGCGTGAAATCGGTGGGTCCCAAACCCAAAACAGTGGCAGTTCGGAGAGGACATACATTCAGTGCGGACCCATTGTCGATAAGGACGGTAGGAACCCTCTTCCCCATAGTGTCAACGGTCACGTAGAGAGCTTGAGAATGGCTTGGCCCGCTTTTGGGTAGGTCTACATCGGTGAACACGATGGTTGAGTTCTTGGGAGTTGGATTCACCAAATGTACCAATCCCTCGGGGGATGTGTCAACAGGCACTTGTATCTGATTCAGCAGTTTCAACACAGTCTGTCTGTGCTTGTGCGAGGCCATGAGTAAGCCCCAGATAGTGATGTTGGCATTGGTCTTCTTCAGCTGCCTAAGCACTTCATCCTCTTCTTCTTGCAAGCTAGGACGCCTCTGCCCTTCTAAATCTTCCAACGGATTCTCAGATTCTAGGTGGGGAGGCTTGAAATGGCGACCCCCTCTGGTTATATGATCCAGCTCATTATCACTAGCCCATATATCATGGACTTCCTCGGAGTCATTCATTAAGTCATCCCATTCTATCATGTCAATGCTCTCCATCTCTGTCGGCAAGTCATCCCATCCTGAAGGGACTATCGGCTCATCTGATATCGGACTTGGGCTTGAGTACAGCACATAGTAATCAAATTTCCCCGACGCTTCACCTAATATGCCAACCTGAGGATCCCCTGCTTCATATCTTTCTTTCAGCTCTTGTTGGATAGATTTCTTTGGCAACAACAAAACCTTTTGGTCAATGAGGTCTTGGATGATCTTTTTTAGTATGGAACAAGCCTCGGTGCCATGACCGGGTGCACAATGGTATTGGAAATATTGGTGAGGCGTTGAGGGCCTTGGCTTTGGTGGAAGTGGCATGATAAGGCTGTTATTGCGGCAAATGGTGAAGAGACGGGTTAAGGTCATGGGGAGCGGAGTGTATTGTCTTATGGGATGGCGAGGGCGAGAGGATTCAACCCCAATGGCATTTATGGTGTTAGGTGGGGGTGTGTTGTTGTGTGATGGGAGAGGATTACGGGTGACATTTGGACGGGTTGGTGGTGAAATGACTTGCTTGTCAATGAGGTCTTGGACTTGGTGGCGAAGGCGAATACAGCGATTGGTGGCATGGCCTTTGGATTGGTGGTACTTGCAGTACTCATTCTCATTGTAGCTCTTGGGTAAGGGATTTAGTGGAGGTCTTGGGTCGAGTGGCTTCAATAGGTCACGACTTATGAGCTTTTCAAGGACTCTTTCGAGTGGCATGAATAGGTCAGTGAATTGGTGAGGTGGGTTGACATCATTGAGAGAAAAGGGTTGGATTGGTTGAGTTATGGTGTTGACCTCGGCATTGTTCTTCCCAGTAAAGTTTGTCTTGCGACTCCTCACTTCCTCAGTCTTGATTGTCCCATCATTGATAGCATCTTCAACCTGCGTGCCAGCCCCAATGAGAGCTTTGAAATTTGGGAAATAGTGGGCAAATAGGTGCTTGTGATACACGGGCAGCAGGTTCTTAACCACTAACTGAATTTGGTCCTCCTCATTCGGCCTATCCGTCATTCTCGACGCCTTTTGTCTCCACCTTGTAATGTAAGCGGAGAAAGTTTCATGAGCCCCTTGCTTGGTAGTTTCTAGGTCCCTTCGAGTAACGTCCACCTCTGTGTTATACTTGTAGTGCTCTGAAAACTCATTGCATATGTCTTCCCAAGTCCGGGTTCTATTCTCATCCAAGGATAAGAACCATTTCAGAGCAGAAATGGCCAAGATTTCATGGAACATTTGAGCTAAAAGCTCGTCAGTAGCCCCTCGAGGGTGCATAGCTCGCACGTACATCTTCAAATGAGTCTTAGGGCAACCCGTCCCATCGAACTTTTCTAACTCTGGCATCTTGAATTGTAGTGGAATACGAGCCGTTGGAAACAGGGATAGAGTCCGCACATCGACCATGTCATCAGCCCTGCGAATCCCTTTTATGGTTCTCTCTAAAGCTTCTACCTTGCTAGCTAACACGGAATCACTGCTAGTACCTTTCCCCTTGGCTTCCCCTTCTAGGTTGGTGACCTCAGGTTTCGAGCTACTTTCCCCCCTTGTTTTGGTGTTCTCATTGGATTGAGGTCCCTCTTCGGTGCCAGCCCCATGAGGTATACCCGAGGAATGGGCCTTAGAGCCATTTTGTTCAAGATCCGCCATCTTCTATTGGTTCTCTTGAGCCATTTTCAATGCAGTATCGGATGTCTCGGCGATATGGTCAAGCTTGGTCATGATGGCTTTCAGGCAAGCCTCAAGGTCAAAGTGCCCCTCACTAGTTCTTTCGTCGGCCATGTCTGTCTGATGGGTAGACTCAACACTCACTAAACGCCCTTGTGGATTGTGGATCCAAGCCAGCACGTCTATGGATAGAAAAGTTTTAACCTTTAGCCTAAGGATCTGTCCTAAACCTCCATATTTTCCTTAATGAATTCGGTCTCTACACCATGTTCAATTAATTCATTCCTTTTATCCAATTACCTTTACAGGGGTCATGGATTAAGGGTATGTTTTAAAGAATAGGGCATAGAGTCCTTCAATTAGGTTTAATTAATCCCCTAGGACTAGCACATCACAAACATAGCTTTACATCCTATTTCCTTAATTTATTCCTCCTAACCCATGGCTTTAACGAAGGCTAGGGTTTAAAGGTCTATATTAAGGGCATAAGATATAAAGCCTCACACCACAAACACGACATAGCATCATTACAAACAATTGTGGGTGCATAAAGGTGAGACCGTAGTGTCCTACAAGTCTGTCTATATGGACTAATGATAAGGGTAGGCTAGGGTCCTTCACTTGCTTGAGCAATCCTTATACCTAACCACATGTGGCATCAGGAACGCCGCGTGGGTCCAGCAGTACGTGATTAACTCATTTAATATACCCAAGGGCAAGCCCAAGGGTACTAGGCAAGAGAGGTTGATAGCTTTCGCCCCAACACATGGAATCAGGAAAACCAAGGTTGAGACTAGGCCGATCGTTGGCAAGGATACATCGAGGGACATCGATCCTAACATGCAAGAGTTTGCGCACACAATGCAATAAATGAAAGCACACAATCAAGCGGATGCAATGTGATTGATTTTAATTAAACATAAGAAATTAACCTAGCCCATTTAAACTTTATAGAGTCTAGCCCACAATTCCCCAGTGGAGTCGCCAAACTGTGAACCCCGGAAATTGGGCCCACGAGGGATTGAAAAGAAAGTGGGTTTGAAAAAGAAAAAGGAAAGGAGTCGCCACCTTATTTTTTAAAGGAAACAAGGAAAACCCTAAAAATAGTTTGTTTTAGGAAAACAATTTGAATGACTCCATAAAAAAGGAAAGGCAAAAACCAATCTTTTGAAAACCAAAGAAATCGGGGATTCGGAGGCTAAGTTATGACATGGGAAGGTTCTAGGCAAAGCCTATAGGCACCCATGTCACCCTTTCGGTCTCTCAGTTCATTTGGGCTAAATTAAAGTCTTTCCATACAAAAATCAGCAAGTATATCATCACAAGAATTGCATGCATATCATATATTTCATTCATCCATCCATGCATAATAAGCAAACAAAACAGAAAATAAAGAAAAAGAAAACAAAACAAAAAGAAAACCTAGGATGCTTGGATCCTAGAACGGACTTGAGCCTCACGAAGAGCGCCTACGTACCATGCAACGAAATACATGGATCAAAGTCCACGTAGTTCGAATAGAATTAGGGTTAAGACCTAATATAAACCTATGGTTAAAACCCTAGGTTTCCTTATTTGATCAAAAGAGTTGAATTTGATAGAAAGTTTGATTTTAGGAAAGAAATCCACAAAATGGAAACTTTAATAAAAACCAGAATTTTGTTGGTTAAGGAAACCTCTAATTAAACCATAGGACTTGTATTAAAAATTAACCCTAGATAGGGAGAAGAGAATGAGTTAAGAAGAAAGGTGAATTGGGGCACCTTCACACCCACTTACTTGAGCGCAATTAGCTCCAAGCATTTAGCCATTTCAGACATAAGTAGCCCTATTTGCCATAGGACAAATACCACACCTATTTGCACCCTTACAAGTGCTCAAAACCATGCAAAAACACTAACATGCAAATCTGGACAGAATAGTATTATGGCCTAAAAATCATCCACTAAGCATGCTAACAGCAACACAGCGAACAATAATAAGTCCTAACATATTCCTAGAACCATATCATGCATAAAAACCCTAAAACATACTAACATGCATGCAAAACTATCATGTTTACTCCATATGAAAAACATATACAGCAAACACGAAGAAAAACCAAATAAAAAAGTCTACTTTATCATGCTATATGAAAACAAACACGAAACAATGACTCTAAAACCCTAAACTCACAAATATGCTTAAAAACATACAAAACATACTTTAATCATGCTAAAACCAAACTAAACAGAAATTAAATCATGCATATTAACTAACTAAAGCAATATAACATGATGAAAATCCTAACTCTAACATGCAATGACACTAATCCTAGCACAAGGACAAACAGGAGCACAAGAATCATAACTATGCATTAAAAACCTAAAGGACAGCCCTAAAGCATGCTAAACAGTAGATAAAAAATAGATATTCCATGTATATTAACTAACTAGAGTGTTAATACATGATAAAAAAGTCACCTTTAACATGCAATAAGCCTAACCCATATGAGAACCTAGTTTAAGCTTGAATAGAGAAGGAGAATACCTTAGGAAGTGGCTCCCCTTGTGTTTGTAATTGTTCGTGGCTCCTCAGGTCTTTAGAGTGAATCAAACCAACACGAATCCTCCTCTTTGTCAAAGTGGTATCACAGCAAAGAGATCAAAACTCACTCAACTTTGAAAAGAAATAGAAAACAAAAAGAGAACAAGAGAAAAGAAAAAGTGATTCTCGTCACTTTACAGCAGCAGCAACTTCAATCGCATTTTTGGGTATGAAAACGTTGGATTTGGACAAAGCTTGTGAAATACAAAGTTGTAGAGAATTGAATTATCTTTCTAACAAGACCAATTTCATCAAATTCTGACTTCGGATGAAAACGTTATGATTAAAATACGACTGCTGGTTTTCAGAAAATCTGCTGCTGAATTATGACGAATTTCACTCCCTCCAAACCCTCTTCTCTTCTCCCCTTCTTTTAAAGACATTAAGAGAGTATTTATAGCTGAAATCTGGAGTTTCCCTTTCCTTCCTGGACTAGGTTTTCTTGGAGAATAATCAAAAGGTATTTTATAATGATAAAAGACTTCTAATCTGAATAGGAAAAGGAAATTGTCTTTTATAAAAATTGGGAGACTGACCGCTAACACGCATGCACATGTATCGTATGTGCGTACACACACTCATCACATACGTACACGTGTTAGTGGCATGATAAAAATGGCTAATTTAATAAAATAATTTTCTTTTCATTTTAACCAAAAATCTCATGCTGTGATTCGCACTAATTCTTCAAGGATAATTCGTAAATAACCACACTAAACTCATCATCGGGGCCACGGGACTTAAGATGAACTTCATGAAACACTTTTGAGGGTAAAATGATGACTAATGAAAGTCAATTTGAAAAGATTTGGTTGGTAATTGTGAGTCAATTAGAGCTAACCCAAGGAAGGGTTAATTAACCAACTTGAACTACATCGAGCCATTTTAATCCCGAGCCATTGACTTACCAAATTGACACTAAAAATACCTCTTATGCATCCATATGAACTCCAATTGACAATTTGGAGATCATTCCAAGGTCAAATGAAAAGTTGGGACTTAAAAGACGATTATGCCCCTCAAGTCACAAAAGCTCTTATTATCCCTCAAGATCAACTCCAATTTGAACCAAAATTCATATCCATTGTCCTTGTGACTCTAGAAAACTAATGCAAGTGACTAGACTCAAAAACAAAACAAAAACATGCATGAAATGATGAGCCCTAGTAAGGTGGTGCAAAAATGGGGTGTGACAGCGATGTGCATGTGTTATGACTTGACGGTTTGCAAGTAAATGTGTTTATTGGATGTGTTATAGTGATGGATTGCATCCACATAGTTCAAGAATGTGGGTGTAGGTTCTTGTGAGAGCCTTAATTCTTGTTGCTTGAGTTCTTGGAAAGAACTCATGAATTTGTTTGATTTGTTATTTCTGACGTGGGATATGTGTTTATTTGTTTAGTATATGGTTGGGTTTGGCTTTAAGCAATGTGTGTTCATTGCTAGTTGTCACTGTAGTTAAATCCCGCGGTAGTGGGGTGGTTATGGTAAGATCACATGTGTGGGAGCTTGTGATCATTTATGTAATATTGGAGGTTTTAAATGTATTTAGGACTTGGAAATTGTTTGTTCCTTGTTTGATGTGATGTTAGTTGAAGATTGGTGAGTAACACCAATTTTGTTGTAATGTTGTGTTGAGCTTTGAAGACTATATAGTCTTTTGTGTTTGAAATGCTTGTTGAGATTGGTGAGTGACACCAATAATGTTGTGCTTTTGTAATGGGAATTGGTTGCTTGTGAGCTAACTATGATAGTTAGTTTCATTTTGTTTGTGTTGGTGGGTAATCCACATTCGTTGCTTTCTTTTACAATGAGTTATCATTGAGTTGATGTGTTTGAGACTGGTGAGCTAACCATGGTGGTTAACTCCAATATGTTTGTATTTGATGCGTATCTCATCATTCTTTTATTTCCTCTCATGATGGAATATCATTAAATTTGGTTTGGCGAAATTCGGGGACGAATTTCCTATTAGTTGGGGAGAATTGTAATACCCATAATTTTTAAATAGGGTATTAAGGGTTTAATCTATGGTTAACGTAGTTAATCCCTTGATTTTTCGAATGATTACATGCATGGGTAATGCATGTGTATGATATTATGATGTTGGATGTGGTTGGATGCTTGTTTTGGTGCATTGAGCATCTTTTGGGTTCGTTTAGCCTTATTTGCAACTTAAGGGTTTAAGTTGCTGAAATTTGGCTAAGTGTGGAGAAAAAGTGAATTTTCGTAAATCTTCGTTTTAAATGATAATTTTTGGCGGTAATGGGAGTTTATAATATTATAAGACATTGGTGATTTTATGGGATTTTATTAGCATGTTTGGATTGGGTTCCACGCATGTTTGTTTTCGGAAAATCTGTCGGGCGACGGATTTTGTACTAAAACTTGGAAATGAGATTTTGATATATTGGGTATTTGATTTTTTTGATATTTTATTTGGATTCAAATGGGGGGTTATTTGCTTATTTTCATTAAATAACTTAAAGTAAAAGGAAGAAGAAAGAATGGAGAAGATGTTTTTAATGAAAATAAGGCAATGGTGTGTACTGTGTGGGTTTATACACATTTGCCTGAGTTACTGGGCATTTTCAGCAAGGGACGATCGATCGTGCCTTGGGGACGATCGATCGTGGGTGTCCTAGAAACATGATTTTGCTTCTGTTTTTCACGATCGATCGTGCCCTCAGACCACGATCGATCGTGCATCACGGATTTTGAAAATTTTTTTGCGTAAAATGACGCAAATGCCCCTCACCCCTTATAAAAACCCATCCCTCACGATTTTAGACCAAAATTTGGTCTTTTTGGGCATGGAGAGAGAGAGAGAGAGGGAGAGAAGGAGAAGAGGGGGTGGAGGCTCGACGGTGACTCGTCGGAGCACGGCGACCTCGATCCGATGCCGACGAGCTCGGATCTAGCGTATTTTGGCCCGATCTACGCACGTATGGTTGTGGATTTGGGTTTTTCTCTCTCTTTGATGCTTGGGAATGCATTATTATGGTTGGATTCATATTCTCCAACCTCTTGGTGGAGCTTGGAGCTTGCTCATGGTGATTTGAGCTTGGATTTCGTGGGTGTTGGCATGGATTGTCATCCTCACCAACTCTTTTGCATTCTTAGAGGTATTTCTCACATTTTGGAGTTAGGGTTTGTAATTTCTTTTGGTTTATCATCTCATTCTTACATTTATGGGTTTATTCATGCATATTGGGGAATTTTGGTGGTGATTTGGAGTTGGGACCTCCGTTACCAACATCAACCAAGTCATTTGGGAGCTAGGGCTTGGATTGGGAGGTTGCATTTGCATCCTAGGGTTTGGACTTCATACCCATGGCATCAAAGGTTACATTTTTTCACACATTTGGTTGAAGTAGGTGCAATTTACATAGGTTTAAACTATTGACATGATAATATGGTATATATTATCATAGTAATTGGTATTCATGGGCTTAGAATATGTATATAAATAATTTATGGAATAAATCGTGAAAGAGAACTTTGGGTATTTGACAACATAAATTGGAATTATGTTTATTAATAAGTTTGGTAAATTGTATACATCCTATGGAATATAGATGTAGGGATTTTATGGTTACTTTCCCTGTTTATTCGAAGTTTTCGATTATGATTTCAAGGTCATAATCATAATGAGAAATTATGTTGTTTATTACAATTTTGGGTATAATTATGATGTTATTTGATTATGGCTTATATAGTATACGTTGGAGATGATTTTGGTTATAAAATCATTTTATGTTTTATCACACTGCATGTTGGGCATAATCATGCATTAAATGGACTTAATGAATACTGGGTAAAAGTATTGCATAAAAAGGGGTCATTGGAATTGGACTACTTGCAGTCAATGGGACTTTGCGGTGTTTTCCATTCCTTTGGTCTTGGGGTACTTTCCGGTTCCAGGTAGGAACCCTTGTGTTCCCGAATCAGAGGCTACTTTCCGGTTCCAGGTAGGAACCCTTGTGTTGTCCTCTTGGAGGTTGGGTTTAAATCCTCCGTTTCCGCGCGAACACTCCTGCAGGAGTGGTTGGTAATAAATGGATTTAATGTAAATTGAACATGAGTCACATGCATTGGCCATTATGCATTATTTATTTTAAGTTATGGGTTATAACTTATTTTGGGATTTGTAATATACTCGGTTAGTATATTTTGATGTAAATGATATAATTGGTTTTATTTATATCATTGCATTAGTTTACTATGTCAAATTGTATCTACTGAGTCGTCGGACTCACGCCTATTATTTTAAATGTTTTTCAGATAATCCAGGGATTGGTTTGGCTATCTTGGGCGGAAGATGTTCTTAATGGAAATTTCATTATGTTAATTATCAATGTAATTAAATCAGAAGTATAAATGTAAATTTAATCGGGGTTGTAATTGTAATTATTTAATGTTGTATATACGTGGAATGCGATGCATGGGATGATACCACTTCCATGGATGATAGGAAATTTTTATGTATGGATTTTTATAACAGGTTTTCACGATGGTATATCCTATCTACGGATGGGTCATGCCGAAAATTTTTAAAATAATTGAGGATTTTAACACGTGTCATCCACATTTTATCAAAGGATTTATTAAAGAAAAAGCTTATTTTATTATTTTGATCACGGCTTAATTAATTTGGGTCGTGACATAAACCTTATTCCTTTCAAATTGGTTAAGTTCTTCTTGCATAACAAGAATTCATGATCCATCATTAATGTTTTTAGGTTCAATTTAAGATAAGAATGCAAGATGATCACAAATATTTCTCATAGAAGAATGAGTCCTTACCCCACGTGAAAGTTCACCTAGGATTTGATCCCTAGGATGATTCCTCATGAATTTCCAAGTCTTGGTGACATCCGGATGAAGTGGAGTGTTTTTAATTTCTACTTCTTCTTCCGGTTTCTTGACTTCAATGACTTCATCTTCTTCCTTTTCTTTGCCTTTGTCTTGTGGGTCTTGCTTGTCATTAAGATTTAAGTTCTCAACTTGTTTTTGCAAGCTTGTACCTACATCATCATCGTCATCCACATGTCTCTTTGTGACAAGAGGGTTAGTTTCATCAAATACAACATGCATTGATTCTTGAACGGTTAATGTTCTCTTGTTAAACACCCTATATGCTTTGCTTTTCACAGAATAACCAAGAAATACACCTTCATCAGACTTGGAATCAAATTTGGAAAGTTTATCTCTATCAACCAAAGACTTTAAAGCATTTACAACCAAAGACTTTAAAGTAACCTATGTTAGGTTTCTTATCATTCCATAGTTCATAAGGAGTTTTGCCAAATTTAGATCTTAATAGCACTTGGTTTATAACATAGCATGTGGTGTTAACGGCCTCGGCCCAAAAATATTGAGGTAAAAAATGTTCATTAAGCATAGTTCTCGACATTTCTTCAAGTGTTCTATTCTTTCTTTCAACCACACCATTTTGTTGGGGAGTTCTAGGAGCGGAGAAATTGTGATCAAAGCCATTCTTATCACAATAATGTTCAATATCCCTATTGACAAATTCGCTCCCCCTATCACTCCTAACATGTGTAATGGTATAGCCTTTCTCATTTTGGACTCTTCTACAATATGTAACAAAGGTAGCATGAGTCTCATCTTTATGTGCAAGGAAAAACACTCATGTATATCTAGAGTAGTCATCAACAATCACAAATGCAGAGTGCTTCCCTTCAAGGCTTGCAATAGCAATAGGTCCAAATAAGTCCATATGGATAAGTTGTAAAGGTCTTGTAGTTGAAATATGAGATTTTGTTTTGAAAGAAGACTTGGTTTGTTTTCCAAATTGGCATACACTACAAACTCCATCTTTTGAAAATTTTGCCTTTGGTAAACCTTTTACAAGTTCATGCCTAGAAAGTTTTGAAATTAAATCCATGCTAGCATGTCTAAGTCTCCTATGCTATAACCAATGATTTTCATTTAAAGCGAAGAAGCAATGTATATTTTGTAATGTGATTTTTTTCGAACTCTATAGCATAGATATTACCAGTCCTATATACAACAAATAGGGTATTATCATTATCCTCAATTATGCATTTATTGGATTTAAAAGTAACTCTATAACCTTTATCACATAATTGACCAATGCTTAGAAGATTATGCTTTAAACCATCAATTAATAAAACATTTTCAATACAAAGTGAGGAATTCTTACCAACCTTGCCAATGCCAATTATCTTACCCTTGGCATTGTCTCCAAAAGTCACGAATCCGTCGTCCTTGGGCTTCAAAGAGACGAATTTTGATCCCGTCATGTGCCTTGAGCAACCGCTATCAAGAAACCATTTCTCATTGCTTGAAGACTTCAGGCATACCTACACAATAATTTCAAGTTACTTTCTTTGGTACCCATATTTTCTTGGGTCCATAGGGGTTAACCATAGGAAGTGAGGCTCCCTTAACCACCCACACCTTCTTGTTGAAACCTTTAGGTCTTCTTCTCATGTTACAAGTATAGATATTATGTCCTTCCTTATTACAATAAGTATATGAGATTTTAGGTGAACTAAAGGTCTTAGGCTTAGGAAAGAAATTAATGTAGGATTTTTGTTTAATATGTTCTTGATAACCAATTCCGGCCTTGTCAAAGCACCATCTTTGACTAGTTAATATCTTATCCAAGTTATCCCTTCATTGGTAAACTTGGCCAAAGCATTAGTCAAGTCTTCAATCTTTTCTTTCAATGAAATATTTTCACTTTCAAGACTAGATAAAGAGATGGTAGGGGGTGAGTCTATCTTGTTTTTCAACTCTAAGTTTTCATTTTTCAAAGCATCTGGTTCTTCTTGGAGAGATGCGATATTCTTTTTCAAATCATTGTTTTTGTGAGAAAATCTTTTTAATTCAAGAAAAGTGTCTTCAAGTGCATCTTGCAATTTTTCATAAGTAGGAGGTTCTTCTATATGATAATCAATAGAATTAGGTTCGATTACCTCATCTTCTTTTGCCATGAGACAAAAATTTGCAACCTCTTGATCGCAAGAAATCTCCTCATCTTCTTCATCACTATTTGCTTCATCATCCCAAGTGATGGTGAAAGCTTTCTTCTTGAATTTTTTATTGTCCTTGAAGTTGTTGTTGTTGTGACTTGTCTTGTTGTAGTTGTTGTTGAGTTGATGACAATTTATCCTGATATGTCTAGGTTTCTTACATTCAAAGCACACTTGTGGTTCTCTATTTGAGGTCTCTTCTCTATTTGGAATCCTTTTGGAGGAGTCACCCTTGTTGAATCTCCTTCCTTGATTTCTTCTAGAAAAGAACTTTTTGAGCTTGTGAGATATGAAAGTAATGTCTTCATCTTCTTCATTCTCACATTCTTCACTTGGTGGTTCTTCTTCATTTTGTGAGGCTCTGAAAGCCATGCTTTTAGATGTCTTCCCTTCATCAATTTCACGAGCTTTGAATGCGAGTTCTTGTGTGACTAGGTTGCCGTCAAGATTACTCAAGGTCATTGATGATAGCTCCTTTGATTGAAGTAGAGTAGTAGTGAGGACATCTCATTGCTTAGGTAAGTTTCTAAGAATTTTTCTCACCAATTCGGAGTTAGTGTATATCTTTCCAAGAGAATTCAAAGGATTCATGATAGCGTTAAATCTAGCAAACATATCTCTAATAGATTCATCCTTTTTCATTTTGAACAATTCGTATTCACAAACAAACATGTTAATACTTGCTTCTTTTACTTGAGAGGTTCCTTCATAGGTGACCTCTAATGTATCCCAAATCTCTTTGTCACTAGTGCACCTAGAGATTTTTCTAAATTCATCATCAGTTACACCACAATATAGTATGCCAATGACTTTAGAATTAAGTTCAAAGGACTTGTGATAAGCTATAGTGTATTCTTGTAGTACTTTAGGAAGTGTAACTCCATCTACCACTTTAGTAGGGATCAAAGGACCCTTAGAAGTGATATTCGATAGCTCATAGCTAGTGGATTGAATAAAAATTTGTATTCTAATTTTCCAGAAATTATATAGAGATGCATCTCTATTGAAAAGAGGTGGTCTATTGGACGATTGTCCTTCAATGAATCCATTACTACTATAGTTGGCCATATCGTTCCACGCAAGACAAATATGTCAAATGCAAGACGTTGGGCTCTAATACTAATTATTGTCCCAAGTAAACAACCATAGAGGGGGGTGAATAGGGTTATAGGCCAAATTAAAAATTAAGAAATAATCACAAAATCAGATTACAGCACACAAAAATGAATATAAGATTGAGCAATAATAAAGAGATTAAGAGTAAGAGAATGCAAACGATGTTAACGAAGTTTAGCCTCCTGCCTACGTTCTCGCCTCAAGAGCTCGCTTGAGGATTCACCAATCCACTATCACTCTCCTTCAAGGTGGAGTAGCAAATCTTTACAAATCAAGTGTTCTTCACCAACACTTAGCCAAAAACACACTTCTCAAGTGCTTACAAGTGAAGGTTCACACAACCCTTTGATACAAGATGTTTGGAAATGATTTTGTGCTCAAAGACAGCTCTCTCAAAGAGTAGATATACAGAAAATGAAAGCATACTCAGCTATTGATTGATTTTAATGAATGCTCACAAGGGAAATTAGGGCTTGTAATTGATTTTCTTGTTTGTACCTCAATGAATGCTCATAAATGATCTCAAGGCTTGTATTTATACACAAGGAGTCCAAAATAGCTGTTCTGTAGCAATAAATGCCGGGAAAGGGAGTTTGGTGGGCATTAAATGCTTCAAAAGTCCATTAGAAAACTAGCTGTTAAAACTATGCCCGAGGCTTTCAGCCGGCTGAAACAACTTTCAGCCATTTGAAACTTCCCTTTCAGCAGTCTGAAGAAGGTTGCTGAAAATTCCAGAGAATGTGGAAATATAGAACTAAAGGTCAAGACTTTCAGCCGTCTCAAATCTCACTTTCAGCTGGCTCAAAGATATTTCAACCGGCTTAAAGAGCCGTCTGAAATTTCCAGAGAGCTGAAATTTCAGTTAGGTGCATTTTCAACCTATTAAACAATTTTAGCCTGCTGAAACATCATTTTTAGCCGGCTGAAACATAGTTTAAGTCGTCTGAAAATTCCTGTTTTTAGTCAGTAAATAGACATTAAGTCTAGGTCCAAGATAAGTCAGGTTAGGCCTTTATTTTTACCAAATATGCATAGATCTAAGCCCTTTAAACCTTGTGTGAGCAATGATTGAAATTAATCTTACAATAATTAGCTAAATCTCTCACAT
Organism: Liquidambar formosana; assembly: GCA_039720395.1. NCBI lineage: Eukaryota > Viridiplantae > Streptophyta > Magnoliopsida > Saxifragales > Altingiaceae > Liquidambar > Liquidambar formosana. The sequence goes on from CM077820.1 coordinate 25,837,387, forward strand.
ATAGACTTGTGATCAATTTTGAATGATTTTGAATGATTAATGGATCCATTTGCTCTGTTTTCATATGATCTTGTGCTTTGTTTGCTTTTGCAAATTGATTCTTGACTCTTGAAACATTTTGTGGCTTTGATACCTGTCTAGATTCATCACTTAAATGCTCATTAGTCCTTAAACATTTTAGTATGTATTGTTATCATCAAAACCATGAGGTTAAAACCATTTAGGCCAACAGTTATATCAGCACATGCTGACCTGATCATCTTCCTATATATATATATATATATATAGAGTTCTGATCAGATTAGCATGTGTTGATATAAGTTATATCAGCATTATGCATGCAGTTGGGGTTATACCACGTGCATTGGCCCAATGTACCCTATAACTCACTAATGCATGAGGTACAACCCCCAATGCGGTTATTACTATAAATTATATCAACACGTGCTTGCCTGATCATCATCTATAATTCTATATATAATGGTAATCAGGTAAGCACATGTTGAAATAACTTATATCAATACTCGCATGTGGATTAGTGGGTTATGGGGTTATGGGATTGTACCATGTGAATTAGTGGGTTATGGGGTACATTAGACCAATGCATGGAAGACAACTCCTAATGCATGATATTGATACACTTTATATCAACACGTACTGTTGACCTGATCAGGACTCTCTCTCTCTCTCTCTCTCTCTCTCTCTCTCTCTATATATATATATATATATATATATAGTCCTCTTTTAATAAGGTTAACCTAACCTAACTTTGCATTAGGTCACCCACCAAAAGTATACATGTGATTCATATTTACGAAATCAACTGTTGGATTAGATAACCTTATCATGTGGGTGATGCATACCAAAAATCAAGTTGATCTGAGATTGATTGCTATTCGATCCAAAAATTATATTTTTTTCATCAATGACAATCGTTCATTTTAGATATTTATGAATGAAATAGTTCTTAATCTCGGATCAACTTGATTTTTATATGCATGACATTCACATGAAATAGATCTAATCCAATGGTTAGTTTTGAAAAATGAAAATAAGAGATAAAGTTTTGGAAGGTGAGGTAACGTAATGTTAGGTTAGGTTAACCTCATAAGAAAGGGACTATACACACACACACACACACACACACACACACAAAAGCGTACTGTTCTTAAGGTGAGTAAAGTCATGTTTATTATACCTTTTTTAAAAAAATATTATTTTGGACATTCTGTGACATGAATTTTTTTTTTTTTTTTTATATATAAATGACATGATTTTTAGTAGGGGTTTGGATCCTTTCTAGTTTGCTCCTCTCCATTTGCCTCCAGTATGCGACTAATGTTACGCCACATTGTCTAAAGCTGATCCAACAGCTTGTAATGGCCACGTCATCCTCTCCACTACATGTGCCCTGTTATCTTCTCAAATGACTAACTGTTGTTGTAAGCAGGGTAATTATAGTCTTCAGCACTAATCAAACTCCATGGATAGGGAACAAAGGCACATTGTTCTTTTATTGATTTCACGCATATTCCTTCTATGCATGGAAGGGGGTATCTTGAATTATTAACGTAACCTAGGATCTAAGAAGCACGGATACAGATACGAATACGGGATTCGATACGATACGGATACGTTGATTTGACAATTCTAAAAAAATGTAGGATACGATATGGTGGGGATAAGTTAATAAATAACTATTTTAATATTTATATTTAGTCTAAAACATCAATAAAACTACAAATACAAAGATGTATGATAATATGACTTTATTTTGTTCACAATACTACATTATAATTAAACCACAAATACAAAGATGTAAACAATATTAGTGTATCACATATTCACATATTCACATATTGACATATGAACATAGCATCATTAAATCATTAATAATGAATTAATCACTACTATAAAAACATACATATATATCCCATATGTATCACAAATATTTTTTTAAAAATTTTACTTTGATGTTTTTTAAAAATTTCATTTAAACTCCCTTTTTTTAAAAAATAATAATAATAATTGCAAAATGACCCCTAGCCGTATCCCGTCGTATCCTACCGTATCCAAAACGTATCAGTGCCGTATCCCCCCATATCCAAATGTATCGGTGCTGTATCCGATGTTGTGACACTGTTCCAATATGTACGGAACATATCTGATACGTATCAGGGTGTATTGGTATCCAATATGGATTCGAGAGGAGTTTTGGAATATCCGTACTTCCTGGCCTAAGATCGGTTCTTGAGTTATTAGGTTCTTAAATAACTAACCTAGGATCAAATTGACTTAGACAAAAATTGAACCAAACTAACCTAAAAGAATCAACCCAGACTAGAATCGAATTTGATCGGTTCTGAATTATTATTCTAGGATACTAGGATCGAACCAACTGTGGTGAAAAATCGAACCAAAACAACCAAAAGTAATGAGGTTCAACTTAGGCCATGTTTGTTTGCTTGGAATGGAATGGAATGGGTAGGAATGGAATCTGATTCCATGCTCAAAATAGTCTGGAATGGAATGAGATTAAAATAAACATTGTGGAATGAATATCATTATAATTCACTACTAACGTTTGATTCCATTTCCATTTAATTACCTGATCCAAACACGTTGTTTGGAATGAATTGGAATGTGATTCCATTCCATCCATTCCATTCCAACTAAACAAACATGGCCTTAGTTTATCCGGTTGAATCAATCCAAGTTGCACACCTAGTACCAGCTGGAAAAACTTGTCAAAATGTAAGTCGATCTGTCTCCATGGATAGATTTTTATCAGTGTACAAACAGGATAACGGGGCCAATCTTGACGAGGGTTCATCCGAAAGTTCACCTGACTGAGTCATCTAGAGAACTTATAATTGGTCCATAGTTCTAGGTTCCCTTCTAATACCATCTCTCTCACATGAGAAATTATTCTATATGACCGTTATACACACAAAGTGCCACATGGAACGGATGAAACTGCGGCCATTCACATGCATTATACAAGTATAAAATATCTAGCAGTGTTGGGCCCATCCACAGGTCATACTTCAAATGTCGGGTAGTTCAACAATATTAATTTCAAGTTATCCACATTTAAAACTACTAGTCCAGATGCGAAGTGAACAATTAAGATAAGTTACCAATCCTTCTCATACGATGGAGCTAGCGGATCCTCATAAAATATTATGCACCTTTTCACAGATGGCTCTTGGAAGAATTCTGATATATGCCGCGGTCAAGTTTTGGTTGTTGCATCAAGTCTTGGTCAACTTCTGTTTACAATAGTTCTGTTATTCACGTGGAGCCTCTGGCTATGTATCATGCTTTACGATGGGCATTAATTTGGAACGTCATTAATTTAATGTGTCTTTTATCTATTCTAATTGTCGATCTTTCCCTGAGCTACCAACTGGGGGAATTGAATGATTCTGCAGAACGTACGTAGTTGGTATATATCAAAGCATATCGTTCTTAGTCTGTTTAATTTATTTGTGAGCTCATCTTAATTTGTTGTCCACATAATCGATTTGTTTATATTTTGTTGGGCCTACACATGAGAGGGAGAGTGGGAAAATACCACATCCCACATTGGTTGATTATTAAAAAATTTAGTATGACTTCATATATTTGTTTGGATTCCTCAACTAATAGCTTAAAATTTTAAGTTGGAAACTTAATACTGTGCAAGGGAACCACCGTCTCGTTCTTGATGCTAGGATTCGTCGTTGTTTATAGGATTTGTATTTGTATTATGGATTTGGTTTTGTTTTTCCCCCGTGCTTTTGGTTTTTGAAATGAAGTTGTAGCTCTCATGATTACCCCCCCCAAAAAAAAAAAAAAAACTATATATATATAGTACATATATTCTTTTATTATTTGATTAATGTATATGCCAAGTCATTTTTAAATGTGCAATGATAGTTGAAGGGAGACTCCATTCACATCATCCGAAATATTAACATATCTCTAAGTGAGGGGAACTTCGATTTTCAAGGTTACTATATTATTATAAGTTAGAGTAAAAGGCTCTTTTAAAATTTTTTAGTAACAATCGAAATATTATAAGAGTAATATGTATAATTAATTATATGCACTGGCCGGCCATGAGTTGTAAACACACTAACTTATGGATCCAATTAACAAATCTCATATTGTGCAATGCAATTTTGAACCGTTTACTCAATTAGTTTGTAAACCAAGTCATACGTAAATGTAAAATTATTGTTGGAGCCTTGGAGGAAGATTACACCCATGTGAATTGAGATGTTGACGTCGGGTTCAAGCTAGCATAGTGCCATAGTGGCATCTGTCTTATTAGTTGAGTGATTTTGGATTCAAGTTTATGGAGAGGCATTAATACCCCATTTGTTGATATTAAGGAGAGTACTTTAAGGATATGTGTAGGTTCTATAGATTATCAAAAATATTAATTTAAAAAAAAAAAAAAAAACAAAAAACTGAGATGTTGATGTATATACGTATCTAAGTGATCAAGGGAGACTTGAATGATTGAAGCCAAACGACTGTATCATCTTTCTAAGTCATGAACCTAAAGTTTATTAATTGAAATGGAAATAACAATTCTCTTGGTCATACACCCCTAGTTTTTATTTTTTATTTTTTTACATACAATTGAAGGATTGAACTCCTAACCTATCCTAATCCTAACTTTTATCCCAACCCTATTTTGTTCTGCCAGTGAATTTAATAGACAGTATTCCTTACTTCTTTCTCTCAATGATATGGTTAATTTCCCCACTTCTATGACCACTGTTATTCCTAATGTAGTGACGTAAGGGCAAGCCTGATAAAATTAGAGGTTTTTATTTTATTATTTTATTATTTATTTTTTCTGGCTACAATAATGATAAAATTAGACATCCTTCAACCAAGAAGATACTTGTAGAATCCAAGGGCTTTTGAATCCAAAATTATGGTAATTTGAAATGCCGCCGTAAAATCATGGATTACATATGTTCTTTGAGTTCTGGCAGTTTAAATGTTTTTTTAGAGAGTAATGTTACATTATCCAATTGATGTACTGGTGGAGTTGACTGATCAAAAACTTCATTGAAAAGATCAATATAGATAATAGGTTTATGCACCAGCTGCCTCGTCAAATAAGTAAATTTGGACAAAAAAATTTAAGAAGTTGGTATTTCCCTTTGAAAAACATTAAGAAAAGGAATTAAGAGATGATTATTGCCTCGATATAAATTCTTTGGCTATCAGACTTAAACCAAACGTCAACCTAGTAAGAAGGATGGGTACGTTACTGATTCAACCGCGAGTAAACTGCTTGAACCGTTTTTTACTAATTACATTTTATTTTAAATATATTCGAATCTTATTTTAATGCTGTCGGTGTTTGCCGTTGGAAACTAATAAATAATTTATGTAGCAGTTTCATTGACATGGGAGGCAACCGGTTTAGTGGTTGTCAATTTTTTTTTTTTTTTGGCTAACAATAAAATGGCATGGGGAATGAGGAAAATAACAAAATCACCAAACGGCTGACTAAACAAAGTTTTTGAAGTAGCACATATATAAGACTGACATGTAGTGCATGGTAGTTAGACGTTTTATTCTAATCTGTTGCTCATCATAAAAAAATTTGTTTTACTCTATTTTAATTCTCCCGATTGCAATCAAACTAACCTGTCATTGACTTGAATTATAATAGTCATTCCACATGCATGATTTCGTGTGGGTCAATCATGATTGGATGAAAATGTCCACTTTTGATGATGCCTGTTTGCAACGTAGAATTGGTGACATAAAGGCCATGACGGTGTTTGATTAGCGTAATAACTTCCGGAATCTGCATGATGGCTACTTCTACTCAATTAACTCGACAGGACATGCACCGACTTCAGTCTACCTCATTTGCGTACATGGTTTTTCTAAATATATCATTAAAAAAGTTTTAAAAATATATATATATTTATATTCTTCCAGAAAAAAAGGTGACCCATCAGCAGCGTTCACATTGTTTACCAAAAAAAAATGGAAAAAGCGTTCACATTGTTGTATAACGTATTCGTGTGTCACAAAAGAGTGGCCACTACGGGAAAGCTTTACAAAGGAAAGATATTTGATCGTGGATTTTGTATTCGTTCACATTGTCGATCGTGGATTTTGCATAAAACAATCTGACATAGAATCTTTATTAAAATTAAGCATGAATATAATTTACAACATAAATTAAAAATCATAAAATACAATGAGATTGTACACTGATAAATCTCATAATAATCATAATTTAAATTAATAAAATCAACACAAGAAATATTGAATTAAAATAAAATAAAAAGAGTAAGAAATGTTGGCATATGGGAAGGTACGTCAGATTACGCTTTCTTAGAGGAACTATCATCTCCCTATTTACAGGTTTTAATGGATGATAGGATTTCCAAGATACAACCCTAAAGCTCATAACTCCCTCTTTTATGAGTACGTACACATGAAGAGTATGGTGAACCTATCCATGATCAGTTGCCTATAAAAACAATATATAAACTATCTAAATAAAACTCTTATAAAAATATGGAGACGATAATGTGAATTCATGTCTCATCCATGTAAAGAAGCCCATTATTTATAATAGAATATGATTGAAATTGGTTTGGGCTAATAAATGCGCAAAATAAATGTCATAACAATTCTAATAACAGCCAAATAAATAATACGAAATAAAAGTCCAACACCTAGTACCGATCATCCATAAATTATAGAAATTAAGATCCAACAGATAAATAAAATAAACTCATATAATTAGCCCATGAAGCCATGCATGCGCCAAGTCATAACACTCTCACACGCCACATCACAACACGGCCGACTTGATCTGATCAAGATGGGTAGTGCGCGTGTACACATGTATGCGGTACAAAGTTTTAATTTTAAAGAAAATCACATATTTTCTAACAATCCCCCACAAGATTTTAAATTTCGACAACTAAATAAACAAATGAAATATATATAAATATATAAACAGAATATATATAGGACAATTACATATCATGCAATGGGCGTAGGTGTCTTTTGGACTTGAACCTACACTTAGTGTTAACCGTTTCCATTTAAGGAGTCATAGTGGCAAAATTGAACTTGACCCCTTGAGCCAAATTTCAACAAGTCACACACACAGTATTGATATGGGACATAATTTTAGGCGAGCTAGCGCAATTTATGGCCATGCGCTATATTTTGATTTTCGTAAGAGTTTCTAGGGTCAACCCAAACCTATAGTCGCGGTCTCACGGCGGCTCCCACATTGGTAAGTCCTCAAAGGGTATTGTGACTGTACCTACAGGAGTGTTCCTGCATTGGGTTTATTTAGAGTAAAACTCTTTTTTTTTTTTGTTTCCCAAGGTGTCCCTAGGCTTCGCCCAATACTAATCCTCCGAGGTACGGTCGGGCGCCGAAGCGAGGACCTCTCCCAAGAAAGTTTTCTGCATTCACAAGGGCTCGAACTTGAGACCTCTTGCTTAAGCGACCAGAGCCCCTTCCACTCAGGCCAACCTTCGTTGGTGAGTAAAACTCTTTTTTACTATCACATCAATAGCACTCTCATCATAGGGATAGGGAGGAGACTCTCTCCTGAAAAAAAGTGCTTCTTATAAGTCACACCCTGCAGATTGTTTCTACCCATTGAACCTCTTTTATGGATCTCCAATCACAAAGGTTAGGTTACTTCTGTTGGTAACTCCCTGTGGGCTTAAACCCCATCCCCCTTGATGAATAAAATAGATGCATTTCTGCACAAGCCTCTAGTTGGTTGATTAGCCACAATTCACACACCATATTCTGAATCTCATCAACATATTCGCATTATTGTTTCCTGCATCACATATACATTAGTCAAACTTTAAATGATACAAACATTGCCAATATAGTGAACCCCCATAGTTATGAATATTTTCACTCTTTAAATGAGTTCACAAATAAACATAATTTCAATGTCTGTAATTTCTGACAATTGTCTCATGAACAATGCATATTTTATCTCAAAATCAAATTACATTCATGATTGCATTGTAAATTCTAAATAAATAGAACGTGGTAAATATCATACAATTTCTCAAAAGGATCATCTATAATTGCTATGTACATATCTTATGAAAATCGCAAGATAAAATAATCATTCAATTAATAATATCATGCTCTAAATAGAACAAATATTTATATTTCCATGTACCATTTATATCATGAAAATTCCTAATTAACAATCATATGATCCAACACTATAATTTGATACTGCATATAAGTATACGAATTCTAATTTGCCTCATACAAATATTCTTATATATCTCACACAAAATTAGAATAGCCTTTAGTTTATATTATTGTATTTCATTTTATTTATCTTCCAAAATTAAAACAAAACTTCTTAGTCTACAAATCAAGATCAAGCCTTGATAATCGAAATTTTACATATATACTATTGTTATCTTTGATATTCCGGTCAAAATCTTGAACCAAAGTTGTCAGAATTTTATATGTAGAAATAACCATGAATTATGTGCACTAACTAAATAATAATAATAATACTAATAATAATAATAATCACAACAATAATGATTTACAAACTGCAAGACTACCAAATACTTTTCCAATAGTTTTGTAAGATCTGGTAGAAATACTTTATGAAAATGTATTAAAAACTTTAGTAGTCTTTTATGAAAATGTATTGAAAACTTTCGTAGTCTTTAAGAAAGAAGGGACATCCCAAAGCAAAAAAGATCAACACAAGGCAAAGTTCATATGAACATTTTAATTTTAGCTTAAACACGGCCTGCATCAAAAAAAAAAAAAAAAAAAGTCTCTAATCTTGATTGGCATCATGAAATTAGGTAATCAACCTTCATTTTTTTTTTTAATATATTAAAATTTATAATGTTAAATTTTAATGGGGTTATGCATTAGGTGTGACTTCTATACTTGACACAATTAGATTAAGTATTGGGATAATCCAATAGACAATACTAGGGCTCACTCTTACTTAGAAGGTCTATTAGACCAATGACTTCAAAGCCATATAATATGAGCCTTCACACAAATTCTTACTACATAGAATTAGGGACGATGAGTACCCATACAAAGACATTATATCTTAATAAACATTCATAAATTAAATAGCGGACCATGCATGCATGTATGGGATCAAAGAGTCCAAAAAACATCAACATGATATCAACCTGATGGCAACCTATGTATCCCAATATCCCAATTCTCATTAAACACTAAAATATGATAAATATTACAAAGTAAACGAATCAACAACGAAATAACTAGTGACTAGAAATGAAATACTTAAATACATAGTGTCAAAAACTCAATTAATATATCGCGGTAACTATGTATCCGTGAGTACCCGTGAGACGCAATAAATGCTGAAACGTAAGGTTTCAATGCAATAATATATGGTACACTCATGTAAAAAATCTATCTACAAAACAGCTGTAGCAATAAACTGATAACAGTATAACAGCTAAAGAAATTCATGTGGGATATGTTTAGCCGCTCACGCTCATAGTTCAACCATAAGAAATAACGTACGTAACGGAAATAACTAACCATGTGTAAAAGAGTGAAATGATTGTTCCTTCTTGAGCCTAAATGGCTATACTCGAGACACATCCATCTTCCACTATCTGCAACGGCTAAAACATATATATTACAATACAATATTTATTTAATGAAATATCACCAAATGGTTAAAACAATAGACTAGATACTCTAGATGCATACATGATTTATATCAAGACTGGATCAGCTCTTAAACTTATTTGTAGCCTCTAAGGCTCCACAGAGAAACTCAACGAGCACAAAATTTTTAGTAACAACTACAAAAATTCTCACACTAATTTTATTAATACAGAACTTCCAACTTTTACAGAAAAGAAAAAACATTAGAATTCAGTAATAAGAGGTACTAGAAGTTTGCCAATAAACAGGCTACACTAATGACTATTAAAGTAAATTGACCAATTGTGAGAAATAAACTATATTATTACTATAGAGAATTAAATATATAAAGAAAACCACTTCATTGAAAAATAATTATAGATATATATGTGTATTCTCTATATCATACATAATATTAGGCAACAAACGGCGTAATAATTATATTAGCAACATAAATGGCTTTCACTATGTGTCATGAAATAAATAAAATACGGAATAACCGTAAAAGAAAAAGTGAAAACTATTACAGCTTTAATGCCAAACGTCTAAAAGAAGAGCAAATCTGATATGCACGTTGATTAAGCTATCATGAATAATATATTGAAAATAATCATGTGTAACAACAATTGCAATGAATAAAATAATGCTTAAGACATAAAGCAGAAATATGGCTAGATCTACCACATCAGAATCCTTAATATATAATACACTCACATGTATTGTGAAATATTCACACATTACGATCAATTTTATTTTTATTTTTAAATTTTATTTTTTCAAAAATAAATAATCCAAACACCACCTTTCAGGTTGTTCACTGCTAGCTAGGAATATAGGGTCATGGTGACCCCACGCTTGATAACCCATATCACAATGGGCACATCAATGCACATAGGGAAATAAGAAGGTAAAATGAAAAACGCACAAGCCATACCAATGAAGTATCCCTAATCAAACAAATATTACCATAGAATTCCATACCTCTCACATGGGTTAATGACCGTATAACTACGTACCGTACTGCTCTCTCCAATAATATCTCATGTAGACATATATGATAACTTTTACATCCAGACGTAACAAGTCTTCAACAACAAAATCCACTATAATTAGACATAAATATAATTTACAACACAAATTAAAAATCAAAAAATACAATGAAATTGTATATAGATAAATCTCATAATAATCACAATTTAAATTAGCAAAATCAACACAAGAAATATTAAATTAAAATAAAATAAAAAGAGTAAGAAGAGGTGGCCTGTGGGATGGCACGTGAGATCACGCTGTCCTAAAGAAACTATTGCCTCCCTATGTAAAGGTGTGGATGGACGATATGACCTCCAAGATACAACTCCAAAGTTCGCAGCTTTCTCTTCTATGGGTACATCCACATAAAGAGTATAGTGAGCCCGTCCACGATCAGTTGCCTGTAAAAACAATATATAAAATATCTAAATAAAGTTTTTATAAAAATATGGAGAAGATAATGTGAATCCATATCTCATCCATGTAGAGAAGCCCACTATTTATAATAGAATATGGCTGAAATTAGTTTGTGCTAATAAAGGTCCAAAATAAATGTAATAACAATGGAGACCTCTATTGGCACCCAAAGACTTGCTTTTTATCCCCCACTTATTTTATGATTTAAGATTTTATGATAAATATATAAGGTTTTCAAAAAAACTTATCGCTATGTCTATTAAAAAAACATCATTTTGAACAACTTTTTAAAAGAAAGTTTTTTCAAAATCTATCGTTTAAGTGGATTTTTTAGTTATTTATGAAGCGAAAACTATAAATGGCAAAAAAGTCTACTTAAACGATAGATTTTGGAAGAACTTTCTTTTAAAAAGTTGTTCAAAATGATGTTTTTTAATAGAATATGCAATCAGTTTTTATGAAAACCTTTTATATTTTTCATAAAACCTTAAAATATAAAATAAGTGGGGGGATGAAAAGCAAGTCTTGGGGTGCCAATAGAGGCCCTCAATAACAATTCTAATAATAGCCCAATAAATAACACGAAATAAAAGTCCAATGGCTAGTAGTAGTCATCCATAAATCATAGAAATTAAAGTCCAACGGTCAAATGAAATAAACTTATATAATTAGCCCATGAAACCACGCATGTGCCAAGTCATAACACTCTTAGACGCCACATCACAACACGGCCGGCCGGTCCAATCGAGATGGGCAATACGCGTGTACACACGTATGTGGTCCGAAGTTTTAAAACTTCAAAGAAAATCACATATTTTCTAACAGCATGATAATCACGTGTCATGTCACATTGGCTAAAAGTTTTCATCCAATTCTAAATTGGATGAGTTATTGCTACTACAAAAATTCTTCTCTACTTTATATTGTTTTTTAAACTTCTCCAAGTTTTATGAAAAATATAAAAGATTTTCATAAAGATTTGTTAAACTAATTTGTTGTAAAAAAAATTTTCAATATCTATCGTTTAAACCAATTTTTTGACCATTTACAATCTCAAACTCTAATGGATTATACAACCAGTTTTATGATAATCTTTTATAATCTTCATAAAAGTTTAAAACAAGCGGAAGATACTTAAAAAATTTTGTGGTGACGATAATTTTCCTCTTTAAATTTTGAATTTTAAATTTTACACATCATCACTAATATTGACATGACATGACATGCTACATATGCATAGCACAATAGTAATAATTTGTTGTAATATTTTATTATAAAGCATAAAGTACATATACCATTTTCCATGAGATTGATCAAAGTCCAAGACATCCTGGAAATAATCTCACGACTAGGAACCATACAATCCGTCCTGGACTTATTGGACATCCTAGACTAGATCAATCTTGCAGTTTCCATGAAAAAATCATACTTGTAAAGTTGGCCAACTCGATCGAAGAAAAACAAAATTCGTTTTTTCTGACAATATATATTTATATATATAGTACTGTAAATAAAAGTTTTGGACTTATTAAAATTAAGGAGAGGTGTATAACTTATTCTTTTGTTTTTTTCTTTTTTGACAATGGATAGAATTTGTCCATATCCCTAAACCCTAATGCCAATAAATAGATACTAATATTTTTTCATAAGTTTGAACCTAATATCACATACTCAAGAAATGAAGAGAACAATACTAACTTATCATACGATCGGCGAGATATATAACTACTTCACTATGCACCTCTTGCCCTAATTAACGTGACAGAAGTTTTATTTTCTTGTTGTGAGTGTAAGCCGCACGGAAGAGAGAGAGAGAGTAAGAGAGAGAGAGAGAAGCGTCTCAGCCCAAAGTACTTTTTGTGACTTTCTTTGAACAAGTGCTCAAATTTTACCAGAGAAACTCAAAGGCTTCCAAGATCCTTATTAAGCAATAACTTTAATTTCCGCAAGATGCATGAAATTCACTTTTTCAAACTCTCATGCTAACGAAAGAAGTAGAGGCTAGAGAGATGAAAAAAAATTAAATTAATAACTACGACCCCAACATCTAAAACAAATTGAATATTTAATTTATTTTATATAGTTTTCTTGGCGGTAGAAAAGATGGGGAAGGCAATCCTACTTAAAAGATGTAAAAACCTTAGATTACGTTTGTTTTGAGTGAATGAGAGAGGGAATGGCTAGAATATATGTTAATTTCATTAGCCCCCAAAAAAAAAAAAAAAAAATTGATTGTTTAATAGTATGAGAATAGAATGATCATTCCTTCATGAAAATCATTTCTCTCCAAACTGTTTAAGAGGAATGACTATCTATTCCCTCCCTTTAAGAATGAAATTATAGAAAGTGGATCTCACCCAATCTTTTTCATTTGACTCTCGCTTAACTCATACTAGATTAAACGGTGAAATGGAATGTTCTCACTCCAATCTTACTCCATCTCCATTCCATTCACTCAAACCAAACACAATCTTAGCTACGGTGATTCTACTGTTGCCTTTTCTTCCCTTCATTCTTTGTTTTTTTTGTTGATAATACAAGACGTAAAGAAAATGACAGCCTTGACTTGCGTGTTATTCTATTAGTTTTTCAGTTGTTAATTTGGTTCTCAGCGAAAACATTTCAAAAAGAAAATATAATATGGGGACTCATAAATGATGGAATCATTAATTTAATTAATCAAGTTGACTAAGAATTAGTTTAATTATGACTTTGGAATTTAATTTTTAATCAACCAAACATTAGAATAATCTGAATCGGACTGAAAGATTATAAATACATAAATAAATAAAAACGCAGATCAAAGAGAGTTTAATTAATCTCAGAAAAGCAGACCGGCCCTTTGATCTTTAAGCCATAAATAGCACTGGATTGGTTGAGGGAGAAAGGTGTGAATGTGTGATATTTGCTAGAAGCCACCCACGTACCCACAAACCTTACACTTTCATTCCTCATTCTACACTAACATTTCTGGTATTAATTAAGAAGGGTATGGATCTATTCCAAAACGCCAAGGCCGTTCGTCTCCGGAGCCAACACAACGAGTACCTGCGAGCCGAAGAAGATGAAAAGACCGTCACTAGACACCGAGACGGATCGTCCAAGAATGCCCGATGGACCGTCGAGTTCGTCCCAAACTCATCCAACGTCATACGCCTCAAGAGCTGTTTCAACAAGTACCTCACCGCCTCCGACCAAACCTCCTGTTGTGCCAAGACCGATCTTAGAGTCCTCCAAACTCCCGGACGCTTGGACTCGTCCCTCGAGTGGGAACCCATCAAAGAAGGGACCCATGTCAAGCTCAAGAGTAGATGCGATCAATATCTTCGCGCCAACGGCGGGTTACTACCATTTTGGTGCTGCTTTGCTACTCGAGATTCGGCCTTGTGGGCTGTTGACATTGTCGAGGTAAAAGCCTTTCACGAAAATTTATTCCAAGCAGTGCTGAATTTTTCCTGATCTTAAGCTAATATAGGGTCCTTATACATACATTCTCCTTTACTTTACGTACATATTCACATCCACAAGAAAATTTATATTTAAACCCTTTATTTTCCTCCTATTACACACAATTTGCTTACATGGTTTGTCCTAAAACTTTCTCATATCGTAATTTAACCCTCGAATCTAATTTTTTATTTAAGACTTTTGCATTTTTCCTTTAAAAATCAAGTCGTTTTGTTTTTGGAAATAAAAGTGTTTTTAGGGTTTTTCTCAATTCCTAAAAATAAGGTGACGAGTCCTTATTTTCATATGACTTGTGTGGACCGATTTCTTGGGTTCACAGTCACTAATGTGCATATGCATATATCACATGCACATACACACACCTATCACATACATATACATGCTAGTGGCACGAAAAAAACAATTAATTTTAATAAAATAATTTTCTTTCATTTCAAACTAAAAATCCCTTATTGTGATTCAACTAATCCTTTAAGAATAATTCATAACAATAATCTTAAGAACTCGTCGTTGGACCCGAGGACTTAAGATGTCGATCGGGACAAAATTGGGTGTCTACAATTGCCCTTCTTTTGACAGTGTTTTGCATAGTAAACGAATGTCAAAAGCCTGAAAAGACAAATCATTTTTTTGATCGGCAACTTGAAGTCCACACAGATACATATGCAATAATGCAATGCATCAGGTTAGGTTAGGCAATGCCCAACTGCCTACGTACTATGACTAAGATTTCCTATTATAGATTAAGATCGCTATAAATCATTATAATAACTAAATAAAATCTAATCTAATCTAATCTTCTTCATAATTTAGCAAAATCCACTTATTCTAAAAAAAAATAAAATAAAAAAGGCCAGCCTTATTGTTAGAGACAATTCTATTGTTTCCACGGCAATGTAAAAGTTTAAGTTGTTTATTGACAAATTTGCCCCTTCAAGTTCAAAGCTACTTTATCTTTGAAGTGACGGAAGAGATACATATGCTGCGGACTGAGTGGGAATCGTGTTCCCCTGCAAAACTTATGACTGGCCACATCGTCACCTCCATCAACCTTATGTTACAGTATTTCCTTCGTCCGTTCACTACCATATCTCCGACCACCTTCACCATAAATCTTGCTGACAGACTCTGGGACAGCCAGGAATTAGTTCAGAGGAGGCGATCAACTTTGAATGATTGTTAGTGCTTTATTCTAAATCAAAAATTTGAAGTAACTTTTGAGATGGAAAAAATTGAAAAAATTTGTAGTTCATTGATAAACCATATTGTCCTCCAAGAGAACCATCTTTTGAAAGCATTGTATAATAGTTTTATTTTTAGTGCCACCAAATATCCCCTCACTTACATGTGGCTTCCTCTCATGGCTTTACCCATACCAGAGTCAACACGTATTAGATTGGCACTAAAATACTCGTATCTTTAGAGATTTCAACTCTTGCTAAACCCATTGGGGTCACCCATATAAGATTTCGTAATTATAAACCTTGGACTTAATTACTTAGTCTATATGCATCCAGGGTTTACCCAAAAAGTTTTTAATTTCATTTTAAAAAATAAAAAAAGAAAAAGAAAAAAGATGATCGTGTGTACACCCTAATATAGCCCTGTGAGAGTCTAATCACACCTGAGTTGGGCAGTGGGGGTTATTGAAACTTCCATTTTATTGGCTCTTTCCAATATTGTGAAAATCAAAGTGGAAGCCTAAAAGGCAACTACCTTACTCCTTAAACTTTGTACATAAACAAAGACTAGTTAGTTCCAAAACCTTCAAGGATGGCGGCTGCCCTCCCTAACTAGCAGCTGGCTCCGTCCCACAGACTCGCCTTTCTTTTCTTTATCCACCAAACTCTGTCTCAATCAATCCTTGAAGCCAGATCTAACGAATCAAGTAACCAATATTCGGCCACATCTGTGAGTTTCGTCGTCTACCATGCCAAATCAACTCCGTTGCAACATTTTCAACTGGTGACACCTAATCTCAGGCGGCCATGGCTGACC
Source organism: Liquidambar formosana (assembly GCA_039720395.1). Classification (NCBI taxonomy): domain Eukaryota; kingdom Viridiplantae; phylum Streptophyta; class Magnoliopsida; order Saxifragales; family Altingiaceae; genus Liquidambar; species Liquidambar formosana. Next base: position 25,853,992 of record CM077820.1, read on the forward strand.
CACTTTTGCTCTCCTCCCCTCTCCTCTTTCTTATTTTCTATGTAAACCTTTCTTTGTCTAGCTCATTCTCTCTAGCTAATGTGTTTAAATTACTCCTCCATTAATTGCTGGAAATTAATTGATTGTTTTCTCTCTCTTAACCGGCCCATCTTCTACCACATATAAAACTACAAAAATAGGTTGTGCCTCCTTTTTCTATTTTGGTTTCTTTCCGTCCTCTATCTACCATGCTTCAACCATCACGGCCTCTAAACTCCACCCCAGATCTGACTACTAAACTTGTTTGAGAAAATTCGTACATCATGACAACCCATTCAAAGCTCCAGTATTTGTTCCCTTGGTTAGTGTTATGCTAGCTTGTATTTAGGCAAAGTGAAGGGGACGGAATACAAAAAGGGCAAACTTGTCCATAAAACATATGAAAATTTAGGATGCCGTCGAATCAACAAAAGGTTCTCTGGCAATTTCGTTATCAAAAAATATGAAATCTAAAGCTATAATACCCAAAAAAAAAAAAAAAAAAAAAAAAATGAAAAGAAGGAACAACTGTAGCAAAGTATCACTCAAACATTACTCTTTTTACATTTTTACCTACAATAAAATGTTTACCTATGTAAAGTCTGTGAACTTGGGTTGGGAATTATTTGGGGCCCTTACAAATCCAAGCATATATTAAAATAAATGTGTTTCTTTTTAGGCCTACTTCAAAAGTAACAACCAATTTGGGGCCCTCATTTTGGTTAAAAATTGGGGTCCTAGGTGGTTGCTTAACCAATCTCACATCAAGGCCGGCCTGATTCCATATATTAGATGCATTTTACCCTCCTCTCACATTCTATTTGTTTCACTTCCCAGGTTAACTCACAGATCCCACCCATTATAAACTGCTATGACATATGCCACACATATAGTCTATAATAACAACAAAAGGAAAAAAAAAAAAAAAACAAAATGCTGGTGGGGCATTATTGCCATTACAAATTGTTATATGTTTTTTTTTACCCGTCAAACCCTTGTAGTTTCTCGAGGCTCTATGAAAAATATAGAAGGTTTTCAAGAAAACCTGTCACTTAGTCTTTTAGAAAACATAACTTTGAACAACTTTGTAGAAGAAATAATTTTTTTAATTTATTGTTTAAGTGGGCTTTTTTGTCATTTACCATCTTTGTTTCATTTATATTCTTATATATAATCTTTTATGTTAATAATGCATTAAAACCAATTTCAAAACTCAAAAATTGAAGTTATCCAAGAGGACAAAGAGAAATTGAATAAGCAAGTTGAACATCTGAAAGGACAAATATAAGACCAAAAAAAAAAAACAAAAAAAAAAGAGGTAAGACGTTAAGTAAATTTTTATGATTAATTATAATCTGAAATCATGTTGTGGACTTGTGGCATTGCATTGGTTTTTGAAATATTTGTAATTATGGATTTCGAGACTTAATGTGCACTTTTATTATTAAGTTATGACCAAGTTTTCCAATGATGTGTTGTCTGAAACAATTTTTAGTCTACCCAAAGGGCGAAGTAATGTTAATTTAACCATTTGGATTAATAGTTTTATGTTGGTGATTTTTGGAGACTTAATTTATATGAATAAGCTACTTGAAAGGACCTATTTCATCCAAATATTGCATAAATTGATATAACTAAATATAAATATTGATCTTATGATTCTTATAATCTTATATGTTAACTGACGCATTAAAACCAATTTCAGAACTTGGAAATTGAAGCTCTGATAGCGGTCAAAAATGAATTGGAAAAACAAGTCGAAGATCTAAAAAGGCAATTACAGGATGAAAAAAGCACGAGTGTAAGTATGCAATATTTGGATGTAATAAGTCCTTTTTTTTTTTTTGATTAATAATTAGGGATATCCTAGGCCTTACTCTCATCGAGATTTCAGCTTCAACTACCCGGCCCCTAACCTCTAAAAGTCACTAAGATAAAACTATTAATCTAAGTAGTTCAGTGTCCATCAATTCACATTACTTTGCTCTTTGCCCAAACCAAATATTGTAATAGGCAACGCATCATTGGAAAACTTGGTTAGTCCTTAATAATAAAAGTGAAAATTTTGGGGCCCGAATAAGACTCGACATCCAAATACATGCATGTGAGAATTTATGAGGTGTAGTTGCAAGTATTCACACGGAAAAAGCAATACTCTCTACAAAATGATTCAAATTATGATTAACATACTCATCAAACGTAACTAAATATAAATTTTGATTTACAGTTCTTATAATCCTTTATGTTAGTGACGCATTAAAACCAATTTCAGGATTCAAAAATTAAAGCTCTGCAAACAAGCAAAAACGAATTGAAAAGACAAGTTGAAGATCTAAAAAGGAAATTTCAAGAGGAAAAATTCAAGAATGCAAGTATATTTGATGAGTTAATCATAATTTGAATCATGTTGTGATTTGAGGTGTTGCATTTTTTGTGTGTAACTACACCTCGTAAATTTCTCATGTGCTATTGGTTTTCATGTCTCTTATTCATCCCCAATTCCCCATAGGTGTGCACTTTTATTATTACTAGATATGAGCACACGTGTGTTACACATAAATAATATTTAAATAATAAAAAAATATGAAAATGAATAAATTCTTATAGAGAGAGAGAGAGAGAGAGAGAGAGAGAGAACATGGAAATCTAAATATTATTTGTTACTTTTTGTTGATTTAAGACATGGATGCTCAACACAGTAGGTCAAAATTCCTTCCATAGGTAGGATTCATAATAGGAATAAATAGTTGGCTAAGAGACATGCATAGTAGAAAAGGCTGTGCAAAATTCATGAAGTGGATGTCATTATCTTTTTTCTCTTTTTTTTTTTTTTTTTTCCTTCTTTTTTGCTTGAAAATAAACATTCTTAATTGGTTAAATATGGGGGTAATAAGAATTTAAAATAAGGGTGTATACAACGGTCACTCAATTAAAAGTTTTTCTAAGATATAGATTTTATAAGGTATTAGATATGGACACACGTGTGTTGCAAGAAAATAATATTTAAATAATAAAAGATATATGAAAATTAATAAATTCTAATATATATACATATATAGAACATGAAAATCTAATTATTTATTACTTTTTTGTTGATTTAAGTCGTTAGAATGGATGCTCAACACAATAAGTCAAATTTCCTTCCATGGCTAAGAGTCATAGTAGGAATAAAAAGCTGGCTAGGAGATGTCTCTCCTAGTAATGGAGGCTATGTAGAATTCATGAAATGGACGTCATTATCTTTTTTCTCAATTTTTTTCCCTTCTTTCTTGTATGTTAAATTACTATAAGAATATGGGTATACAAAATACCTCAGTGGAAACGAATCGGATATGGGTATACGGAATACCTCAGGCAGCTATGTCTGACCCACTTTTTCTCTCCTCCCCTCTCCTCTTTCTTATTTTCTATGTAAACCTTTCTTTGTCAAGCTCATTCTCTCTAATGTGTTTAAATTACCCCTCCTTTAATTGCTAGAAATTAATTGATTGTTCTCTCTCTCTTAACCCATCTTCTACCACATATAAAACTACAAAAATAGGTTGTGCCTCCTTTTTCTTTTTTGGTTTCTTTCTCTCCTCTATCTACCATGCTTCACCATCATAGCTTCTAAACTCCGAGTGAGTCTTCCATGTAACTGTGACACGGCCAGGTGGTGTCACAAGCTAATAGGGGTCAGGCAAAGTTGGATTATGAGGCCAAAAAATACATTGACAATCCCAATTTGCTTGGATCTCATTGGCTTGTGATACCACCTGGCCATATCACAGTTACATGGAAGTTTTTCTCCTAAACTCCACCCCAAATATGACTACTAAACCTATTTGAGAAAATTCATACATCACGACAACCCATTCAAATCTCCACTATTTGTTCCCTTGGTTAGTGTTATGTTTGTATTTAGGCAAAGTGAAGGGGACGGAATATGTAAAGGGCAAACTTGTCCATAAAAAATATGAAAATTTAGGATGCCATGGAATCAACAAAAGGTTCTCTGGCAATATCGTTACCAAAAAATACAAAATCAAAAGCTATAATAACCAACCAAAAAAAAAAAAAAAAGAAGGAACAACTGTAGCAAAGGATCACTTGAACATTATTCTTTCTACATTTTTACCTACAATAATATGTTTACCTATGTAAAGTCTGTGAACTTGGGTTGGAAACTATTTGGGGCCCTTACAAATCCAGGCATATATTAAAATAAATGTGTTCTTTTTTAGGCCTACTTCAAGAGTAACAACTAATTTGGGGCCCTCATTTTTTGTTAAAAATTGGGGTCCTAGACAGTTGCTTAACCTATCTCAAACTAGGGCCGGCCTAATTCCATGTATTAGATGCATTTTACCCTCCTCTCACATTCTACTTGTTTCACTTCCCTGGTTAACTCACAAATCCCACCCATTATAAATTGCTATGACATATGCCATACATATAGTCTATAATAACAACAAAAGGAAAAAAAAAAAGGGGGGGGGGGGGGGGGGGGGGGGGGGGGGGGAGGGGGGGGGGGCATTATTGCCATTACAAATTGCTATATGTTTTTTTTACCCGTTAAACCCTTGTAGTTTCTCGAGGCTCTATGAAAAATATAAAAGGTTTTCAAGAAAACCTACCACTTAGTCTATTAGAAAACATAATTTTGAACAACTTTGTAGAAGAAATAATTTTTTAAATCTATTGCCTAAGTGGGTTTTTTTGTCATTTACCATCTCTGTTTCATTTATAATTCTTATATATAATCTTTTATGTTAATAATACATTAAAACCAATTTCAAAACTCAAAAATTAAAGTTATCCAAGAGGACAAAGAGAAATTGAATAAGCAAGTTGAACATCTCAAAGGACAAATATAAGAAAAAAAAAAAAAAAAAAAAAAAGAGCTAAGACGTTAAGTAAATTTTTATGATTAATTATAATTTGAAAGCATGTTGTGGAATTGTGGCGTTGCGTTGGTTTTTGAAATATTTGTAATTATGGATTTCAAGACTTAATGTGCACTTTTATTATTAAGTTATGACCAAGTTTTCCAATGATGTGTTGTTTGAAACAATTTTTAGTCTACCCAAAGGGCGAAGTAATGTTAATTTAACCATTTGGATTAATAGTTTTATGTTGGTGATTTTTGGAGACTTAATTTATATGAATAAGCTACTTGAAAGGACCTATTTCATCCAAATATTGCATAAATTGATATAACTAAATATAAATATTGATCTTATAATTCTTATAATCTTATATGTTAACTGACGCATTAAAACCAATTTCAGAACTCGGAAATTGAAGCTCTGATAGCGGTCAAAAATGAATTAGAAAAGGAAGTTGAAGATCTAAAAAGGCAATTACAGGATGAAAAAAGCACGAGTGTAAGTATATTTGATGAGTATGTTAATCATAATTTGAATCATGTTGTAGAAAGTATTGCTTTTTCCGTGTGAATACTTGCAACTACACCTCATAAATTCTCACATGCATGCTATTGGATGTCGAGTCTTATTCGGGCCCCAAAATTTTCACTTTTATTATTAAGGACTAACCAAGTTTTCCAATGATGCGTTGCCTATTACAATATTTGGTTTGGGCAAAGAGCAAAGTAATGTGAATTGATGGACATTGAACTACTAAGATTAATAGTTTTATCTTAGTGACTTTTAGAGGTTAGGGGCCGGGTAGTTGAAACTGAAATCTCGATGAGAGTAAGGCCTAAGATATCCCTAATTATTAATCAAAAAAAAAAAAAAAAAAGAGGACTTATTACATCCAAATATTGCATAAATGGATAACTAAGTATAAATTTTGATTTATAGTTCTTGTAATCCTTTACGTTAGTGATGCATTAAAACCAATTTCAGGATTCAAAAATTAAAGCTCTGCAAACAAGCAAAAATGAATTGAAAAGACAAGTTGAAGATCTAAAAAAGAAATTTCAAGCGGAAAAATTCAAGAATGTAAGTATATTTGATGAGTTAATCGTAATTTGAATCATGTTGTGCTTTAAGGTGTTGCATTTTTTGTGTGTAACTACACCTCGTAAATTTCTCATGTGCTATTGGTTTTCATGTCTCTTATTCATCCCCAATTCCCCATAGGTGTGCACTTTTATTATTACTAGATATGAGCACACGTGTGTTACACAGAAATAATATTTAAATAAAAAAAATATATGAAAATGAATAAATTCTTATAGAGAGAGAGAGAGAGAGAGAGAACATGGAAATCTAAATATTATTTGTTACTTTTTGTTGATTTAAGTCACTAGAATGGATGCTCAACACAATAGGTCAAAATTCCTTCCACAGGTAGGATTCATAATAGGAATAAAAAGTTGGCTAAGAGACATGCATAATAGTAAAGGCTAAGTAAAATTCATGAAGTGGATGTCATTATCTTTTTTCTCCCTTTTTTTTTTTTTTTTTTCCTTCTTTTTTGCTGGGAAATAAACATTCTTAATTGGTTAAATATAGGGGTAATAAGAATTTAAAATAAGGGTGTATATAACGGTCACTCAAAATTTTTTCTAAGATATAGATTTTTATAGGTATTAGATATGGACACACATGTGTTGCACGAGAATAATATTTAAATAATAAAAGATATATAATAAACTCTACCATATATAGATATAGATATAGATATAGATATAGAACATGAAAATCTAATTATTTATTACTTTTTTGCTGATTTAAGTCGTTAAAATGGACGCTCAACACAATAAGTCAAATTTCCTTCCTTGGCTAAGAGTCATAGTAGGAATAAAAAGTTGGCTAGGAGATGTCTCTCCTAGTAATGGAGGCTATGTAGAATTCATGAAATGGACGTCATTATCTTTTTTCTCAACTTTTTTTCCCTTCTTTCTTGTATGTTAAATTACTATAAGAATATGGGTATACGAAATATCTCAGCAGAAACGAATCAGATATGGGTATACGGAATACCTTAGGCGGCCATGTTTGACCCACTTTTTCTCCCCTCCCCTCTCCTCTTTCTTATTTTCTATGTAAACCTTTCTTTATCAAGCTCATTTTCTCTAATGTGTTTAAATTACCCTTCCTTTAATTGCTGGAAATTAATTGATTGTTCTCTCTCTCTTAACCCATCTTCTACCACATATAAAACTACAAAAATAGGTTGTGCCTCCTTTTTCTTTTTTGGTTTCTTTCTCTCCTCTATCTACCATGCTTCACCATCATAGCTTCTAAACTCCGAGTGAGTCTTCCATGTAACTGTGACACGGCCAAGTGGTGTCACAAGCTAATAGGGGTCAGGCAAAGTTGGATTATGAGGCCAAAAAGTACATTGGCAATCCCACTTCGCTTGGATCTCATTGGCTTGTGATACCACCTGACCATATCACAGTTACATGGACGGTTTTCTCCTAAACTCCACCCCAGATCGATATCTGACTACTAAACTTATTTGAGAAAATTCGTACATCACGACAACCCATTCAAAGCTCCACTATTTGTTCCCTTGGTTAGTGTTATGTTTGTATTTAGGCAAAGTGAAGGGGACGGAATATGAAAAAGGCAAAATTGTCCATAAAAAATACGAAAATTTAGGATGCCTTGGAATCAACAAAAGGTTCTCTAGCAATGTCGTTACCAAAAAATACAAAATCTAAAGCGATAATACCCAACAAAAAAAAAAAAAAAGCAGGAACAACTGTAGCAAAGGATCACTTGAACATTATTCTTTCTACATTTTTACCTACAATAATATGTTTGCCTATGTAAAGTCTGTGAACTTGGGTTGGAAACTATTTGGGGCCCCTTACAAATCCAGGCATATATTAAAATAAATGTGTTCTTTTTTAGGCCTACTTCAAGAGTAACAACTAATTTGGGGCCCTCATTTTTTGTTAAAAATTGGGGTCCTAGGCAGTTGCTTAACCTATCTCACATTAGGGCCTGCCTAATTCCATGTATTAGATGCATTTTACCCTCCTCTCACATTCTACTTGTTTCACTTCCCAGGTTAACTCACAGATCCCACCCATTATAAATTTCTATGACATATGCCGTACATATAGTCTATAATAACAACAAAAGGAAAGAAAAAAGGGGAGGGGAGGGGAGGAAAGTGGGGGGCACTATTGCCATTACAAATTGCTATATGTTTTTTTTACCCATTAAACCCTTGTAGTTTCTCGAGGCTCTATGAAAAATATAAACGGTTTTCAAGAAAACCTACCACTTGGTCTATTAGAAAACATAATTTTGAACAACATTGTAGAAGAAATAATTTTTTAAATCTATTGTTTAAGTGGGCTTTTTTGTCATTTACCATCTCTGCTTCATTTATAATTCTTATATATAATCTTTTATGTTAATAATGCATTAAAACCAATTTCAAAACTCAAAAATTAAAGTTATCCAAGAGGACAAAGAGAAATTGAATAAGCAAGTTGAACATCTCAAAGGACAAATATAAGGAAAAAAAAAAGAGCTAAGACGTTAAGTAAATTTTTATGATTAAATATAATTTGAAAGCATGTTGTGGACTTGTGGCGTTGCGTTGGTTTTTGAAATATTTGTAATTATGGATTTCGAGACTTAATGTGCACTTTTATTATTAGATTATGACCAAGTTTTCCAATGATGTGTTGTCTGAAACAATTTTTAGTCTACCCAAAGGGCGAAGTAATGTTAATTTAACCATTTGGATTAATAGTTTTATGTTGGTGATTTTTGGAGACTTAATTTATATGAATAAGCTACTTGAAAGGACCTATTTCATCCAAATATTGCATAAATTGATATAACTAAATATAAATATTGATCTTATAATTCTTATAATCTTATATGTTAACTGACGCATTAAAACCAATTTCAGAACTCGAAAATTGAAGCTCTGATAGCAGTCAAAAATGAATTGGAAAAGGAAGTTGAAGATCTAAACAGGCAATTACAGGATGAAAAAAGCATGAGTGTAAGTACATTTGATGAGTATGTTAATCATAATTTGAATAATGGTGTAGATAGTATTGCTTTTTCCGTGTGAATACTTGCAACTACACCTCATCAATTCTCACATGCATGCTATTGGATGTCGAGTCTTATTCGTCTCCCAAAATTTTCACTTTTATTATTAAGGACTAACCAAGTTTTCCAATGATGCGTTGCCTATTACAATATTCGGTTTGGGCAAAGAGCAAAGTAATGTGAATTGATGGACACTGAACTACTTAGATTAATGGTTTTATCTTTGTGACTTTTAGAGGTTGGGGGCCAGGTAGTCTAAGCTGAAATCTCGATGAGAGTAAAGTCTAGGATACCCCTAATTATTAATAAGAAAAAAAAAAGGACTTATTACATCCGAATATTGCATAAATGGATAACTAAATATAAATTTTTATTTATAGTTCTTGTAATCCTTTATGTTAGTGATGCATTAAAACCAATTTCAGGATTTTAAAATTAAAGCTCTGCAAACAAGCAAAAATGAATTGAAAAGGCAAGTTGAAGATCTAAAGAGGAAATTTCAAGAGGAAAAATTCAAGAATGTAAGTATGTTTGATGAGTTAATCATAATTTGAATCATGTCGTGATTTGAGGTGTTGCATTTTTTGTGTGTAACTACACCTCGTAAATTTCTCAATGTAAGCACTGCAAACATGGTTTTCATGTCTCTTATTCACCCCCAATTCTCCATAAGTGTGCACTTTTGTCATTACTAGATATGGGCACACATGTGTTATATATAAATAATATTTAAATAATAAAAAATATATGAAAACTAATAAATTCTGATATATATATATAGATAGATAGATAGATAGATAGATAGAATGAACATGGAAATCTAATTATTTATTACTTTTTGTTGATTTAAGTTATTAGAATGGATACTCAACACAATAGGTCAAAATTCCTTTCGTAGCTAGGATTTATAATAGGAATAAAAAGTTGGCTAAGTGACATGCATAATAGTAAAAGCTGTGTAAAATTCATTAAGTGGATGTCATTATCTTTTTTTTCCTTGTTTTTTTTCCTTCTTTTTTGCTTAAAAATAAACATTTTTAATTGGTTAAATATAGGGGTAATAAGTATTTAAAATAAGGGTGTATATAACGATCAATCAAAATTCTTTCTAAGATATAGACTTTTATAGGTATTGGATATGGACACACGTGTGTTGCACGTGAATATTATTTAATTAATAAAAGATATATGAAAATTAATAAATTCTCATATATATATATATATATATATATATATATATATATATATATATATATATATATAACATGAAAATCTAATTATTTATTACTTTTTTGTTGATTTAAGTCATTAGAATGGACGCTCAACATAATAAGTCAAATTTCTTTCCATGGCTAAGAGTTATAGTAGGAATAAGAAGTTGGCTAAGAGATGTCTCTCCCAGTAGTAAAGACTGTGTAGAATTCATGGAGTGGACGTCATTATCTTTTTTCTCCCTTTTTTTTTTCTTCCATTCTTTCTTGTAGGAAAATAAACATTCTTAATTGATTAAATATGGGGGGTAAATAAGTATTTAAATTTTAAAATAAGGGTGTAATAATCAATCAAAAGTTTTTCTAAGATATAGACTTTTATAAGTAGTATAGATAAAGTATGACCAAGTTTTCTAATGATGTGTACGTTTTTTATAACAATCTTTAGGTTAGGCAAAGAGCAATGTAATGTGAATTGATAGACATTAAACCATTTAAATTTATAGTTTTATGTTAGTGATTTTTGGAGACTTTATTTAGATAGATACTTGAGATGACCTATTAAATCCAAACATTGCATAAAAGGATCTAACTAGATATAAATTTTGATTTTATAATTCTTATAATCCTTTGTGTTAGTGATACTTTAAAACTAATTTTAGAACTTGAAGATTAAAGCTCTGCAAATCGATAAAAATGAATTATGAAAACAAGTTGAAGATTTAAAAAGGCAATTACAAGAGGTAAAATGCAAGAGTGTAAGAATAGTTGACAACTTAATTAATTATAATTTGAATCATGTTGTGGACTTGTGTCATTGTGTTTTTTTATCTTAATACTAGCAATAACACCCCATCAATTTCTCACCATCTATTAGTTTTCAAGTCTTGTTCATCCCCATAAATGTTGACTTCTATTATTATTAAGGTATGGCCTTTTTTTTTTTTTTTTGTTTGATGAGGTAAGGTATGGCCAAATTTTCCAATTATGTGTTGTGCATAACAATCTTTATTTTGGGCACAAAGCAAAGTAGTATGAATTGATAGGCTTTAAACCAATTAGATAAATAGTTTTATATAAATTAAATAGTTTCTAGAAAAGACCTATTACATCATAATATTACATACTAGCTTCAAAACCCGTGCAATGCACGGATTTATTCATAAAAATATATATACATTATATTTTTTTTGCCAAATGATAAGAGAAAACACACACTCACGTAGAGTTGAAATCAAGACCTCTGTAAATTCTATACTTCTATTAGGATGACGCATGGCATTAGAACCAAGGACCATTGACTAATTTGAATTTTAACAAAATACTTATTCTCTAAAATAGTAAAATATATTTGTTAATATAATATGTCAGTTAAATTTAAAAGATATAAACAAAAATAAATTAAATACTTAAATCAAAATAATCATTGGTGCAATATTAGCATAATGTATCACACAAAATTTAATTATATTCCCAAAAAGGACAAATCATTTTGAAAAACAATTAATTTAATGATGGAAACTTGTGAAAAAATGAAAGAGCTGATACATTATGATATTTGGTGGGAAAAGATTAAGATTCTTTATAGTTTAGCCCATCCCATGGTCACAGTTTTGACATTTTAGTATGTACCAAAGCAAGTATAGTCGTCGAAACTATCTCAAAATCCAATGGTGTAGATTGTAGGATGCATAACACCAATGAATCTTAGCCTTCCATGAGGGTTTCAAGTGGGTTTTGCAAAGAGTGAAAACCAAGGAAAAGAATACCGAAATTTTGTTTGAGATTAGAGCAGAAAAAGAGTTGAGAAAAATAAAGAAAACTAGAGAAGTAAAGAGGGGGAGAAAAAGATAAGAGAAAGCATAGATCTTTTCAACTTTGGGTAATTAACCATCTTAAAGAATTTTGATTAAAACAGTTCTTTTTTTCGGAGGTAGATCAGAAGAATTTGAAGATTCCGGTAAGCAGCATATTTTTTTTAACCTTCATTTCCTCAATTTGTCTCTCTTTTTTATTAAGGATACTTATAATTTTGTATGTTCATTTTTGAGATTGGAGACGAATAGGCATAAAGAAATCAAAGAAATATAGTAGTCTACTAAGTTTAGGTTGAACATTATACAATGTGGGTTTTCTGATTCACAAGATTAAGTTGGAAAGTGGTCACTAAAAAGTAATTTCCCCAAAAGTTAGTGATCACTTTCTAACTTAATACACAACAAAGGAAATTAGTAGTCATTTTGATGCACACATACAATCAATTTTTAGCTAGTTGACAAATCATATTCGTTTTTTGGTATTAAGTTGAAAAATGGTCACCATAAGGTAATTTTTTTCAAAAAGTTTTCCACACCATCATTCCACTGTTTGAGCATGTGATTTGAAAAAAAAACAAAAAAATCTCATGTTGACACGTGACACATCTACAGGAACCAGTCCTCTATTATAGATATAGTATATGATACGCATATATGTGTGTGTGTGTGTGTGTGTGTGTGTGTGTATAATATGAATTTGATCTTTTAATTATTATATTTTTTTAAATGTTAGTGACGCATTAAACCATTTTTAGAATTCGGAAATTGAAGCTCTCCAAGCAAATGAAAATGATTTGAAAAAGCAAGTCAAAGATCTAAAGGGGCAATTATGGAAGGAAAGGAGAAATCATGTAAGTACATTGTATGAGTAAATAATAATTTGAATCACGTTTTAGACTTGTAGCATTGTGTTTTTTTGTCTAAATATTGCAATCACAATACTCTATCAATTTCTCATATGCTATTGGTATTTGAGCTTTCACCTCCCATAAATGTATCAAGTAGTTGTATAACCTACAGCCAATTCTAGAGATAATACTTTGGGGATAATGAACAATCAAAAAAATTTCATTTATTATTTGTTACATTTATTCTTATTTAATAAATGTTTTTATTGTATCATGTTTATTGTGTTATTTATATTTATATGATATGTTCATAGAGTTAGAGTTGAAAATATGATATCACTATATGTTGTGATGAGGAAACTTATTATCTCTCTACTACACTCCTAAACCATTCCTAATTGAAAGTTTATTGTGATGGACAATGAACCATAAAACTAGCACATGTTATATTAGCTCTTTAGGAGAATAGCTAGTCTCAAGCTATTTGTGTGGAGACATACACTAAGACAAAACATGTGGGTGCTTACTAATTAAACGAATTGGTACACTAAATGTGACTACCTTAACTAGAGCATACTGAATAAAGTTTTACTTACTTATCAATCAGTATCTCATAGTTACAATGGTACAAGTAATCCTTATACCTCAAACACCTTGGCTGTCTTGTGCATGAAATTTTAGAAGTTTAATAACACTAACTATATATCCCAATAGGAAACTTACAAATGTGTTCATTGGCTCTATTGTTTCATGTATAGAGGCATATAAGCGATCAACGTAGAAATCTATGACTTTTAGTAAAAGGGAGAAGATGTCTTAAGTGACATTTACAAATATAACTTATGTAAATCTATAGCCATAGTAGGATGACTATGGAAAGAGGTTTTCACATGTAATGTATCAATTTGAGTTGATATTTGGGAATGTACATAAAAATATTGAATAAGGGACTTGATAGACTTCCATTTCCTATTAGTTTAATCAAATACATTGTTTTGATGAAAGGATATAATTATACCGTAATTGTAATGACCATATTTTTATAACATGGTATTAAGGTATTGTGTTGTTAACACAAGCATTAAGTGGTCTTTTTGGTTCATTCATGTTTGGGCATAGTATGTGATGATTTGTGATGCACTTTGGGCATGTATATAAATGGTTATATGTTATTTTGCATGATAGATGTATTTGAATATAGGTATGGCATTATGCACTTTTTTTTTTCGTTATTGGGACTTTTCAAGGTAGGCCGATCGATCGGGCTTTGAGGCTAATCAATCAAGGGATAGCAGTAGCCATCTTGGTTTCCTCGCCTAATCCAATCGATTAGGGTTTAGCAAATGTGTTTTCAAAAATTACTAAAATGACTCATATGCCCTCCAAGGCTTATATGCCTTATTTGGCCCAACCATTAGCCCCATTTTCTGTTGGTTTTATGTGTAAATACATAGAGCGAGAACAAAAAAGGAGGAAGAGAGTGTGTGAGGGATGGTGGAGAGAGAAAATGGGTTTCTCAACCATTTCCATTCTTGCATGTAATCTTGATGGTTAGGTCTTGCTCATCCTTGCTTGTGGTTGCATTTTGAGAATTAATTATTCCTGACATTTTGAAGCTAGAATTTGCATTCTTTGGTTTGGATCATCATCATTTTTGCATGTGGAAGCTTATACGTACATAGCATTTGGGAGTATTTTGACTACATCCGTGGTGTTGTAACTTCATAACCACCATCATTGATGGTATTTGGAGGTTGGGGCTTGTATTAGGAGGTTTGCATTTTCACTAGAGTTGGATTTCACACCCACAACTTCAAGGGTTTAGGGTTGAAACTATTGTTATGATATTAGGGTTAATATTATAATTTGTGTATTTTGTTGGGACTTGAATTTATACATTTTGTGGAATAAATATTGTGTTCGTGCATGTATAAAACTTGAAATTATGTGTTTTGTGAAATATGGGTATGTACATGATATATCCTTGAATTTCATGTATTTATGGATTAAAATTCAGATGTTAAAAGAAGGTTATAGTTATGATTTATTGTTCATAATCATAATGTATATATATGTTATGTTAGCTTTGTTTCATCATGAGGTATATTTTGGAATTATAATTTATTATGGAAATTGTGTAAACATATGAAAATAGTTATCATATGGTATATTCTAATTCATGTTGGGCATAACCATATATAAATGGATTAATAATTAACTCGATAATGTTGGGGGCAATTGGAGTCAGGATTACTACTATCCCAGAATGGGACATTGTACCATGTTTTCTTATTCTTAGTCCTAGACTACTTGGTATTGTCCCAAATCCGAGCTACTACAGTCCCTATATGAGATGTCTTACTGTATTGTCCTAGTGTTGAGGTGATAACTACAGTCCTGAGTTGGAATGTTATACTGTGTTTCCTCTTCTTCTGCTTGCAAAGGCCCTTAGGTTCTAGGGAGCTTGAGTAACTAAATGAAATTGAAATAAATCAGATTTGGAAGTCACATGCATTGGACGTAATGCATTCATTTTAAGCTATGGCATATAACTTATTTTTTATAAAGGATATACATGGTTAATATTTCCCGTATTATGACATTTGTGGTTTTCATTTATATATTATGCTTCAATTTACTTATAATAAATTGTGCTTACTGAGTTGTTGAATTCACGCCTATTATTTTAAATGTTTTTCAGATAATAAAGGGAATGATTTATGCAATTATATGTGGAGGATTTATGCAATTATATGTGGAGGCACGCTGACTTTGAAATTTTATGATGCAAATTGTTAATGTATTTTCATGGGAAAAATATGTATTAATGTGGTTTTAAGTTGGGCCCACAGCTGTTAGACGTGTAAATTAAATATTGGGATGTAATAATTTAATTGTATATGGTTGTGTGAATGTGGAAAATGATACATTGGATGATACCACAAATAAATAGATTACAAAGATTTTATTATGATATATGTTCGAACATGTTTTATTATGATATTTCCCATTTATTTACGGATTGTGTGAACGCTGGAAAACGATCCACACAAATCTATATGAAAATAAGGAGTCACTACCTCATTTTTAATATATAAACAAGGAAACCATGAAAACATTTTACTTTTCCAAAAACAAACAACTCCAATTTGTAAAGGAAAAGGCAAAGTCTTAAACCAAAAGATTGAGAATTTGGGGGTTAAGTTAAGTTAGATGAGCACGTGCTTACCTGATTGGGACTAGGCCATGACGTGTCCATAATAAAATAGAAATTAAATAGAAATCAAGGATGGTTTATAATTAAAATCACAATTTAAAGAAATATTTTTAAGAAAATTCGGCATAGTTCTGTCTGAAACTAGGACATACCAAGTTATCAACTTTTAAAAACTGTACAATTAAATAAAAAATTATAAAACCATCCACAGCTAACTCATTAAAATATGCTGACATTCAAGTTCTACAGAATTTTACCATCAATACACACAATATAAAAATATATTCAGGCTGTTTAATTAAAATACAGACCACACAATATACAATAGTTTATCCGCACAACATCCACAATGCAACACCCATGCTAACGGTGATGTGATGCATCCTCATAAGATTCATCATTACCTTACTCAAAATCTACGAAATTTTTAAAAATAAGGCGTGAGTAAAACTCAGCACGTTATATTTTTCAAAGCTGTAAACCAAAGTTTAAAAATGATTTTGAGCATTTAAATTGATTTAATTAGATCACGTTTCCTAATTTAAATAAAAGGGAGAGCATATAACTAACCCATTCATCATCCACCATATCTGGTAATCCAAAACATCAGTATGAAACTGATAAATCCTCCTTAGGTCATGTAGGGCCCTTGTGCGTGCAATAAGAGAAAATACAGTAAGACATCTCTACTTGGGACCGTAGTAACCTCAAAAGGAAACACGGCAAGACATCCTAGATTCCCTGTGATGGTGGGCCATTATGTTCCCTTGTCTCACCTTAAGGGGAGAACTAATCCAGCTTGAGTTGTTTTTTTTTTTAATTAGTTTTTATGTTACAAATTGTTGAGTTTATACTCCTCCAGTAGAGTTTAAGTAGGGGGCTGAACCCGCCCGCCTACCAATTAAAGAGGCTAAGAGTAAGCGTAAGCTCACCCATAAGCTAAGGAGATAAAAAAAAAGCTTTAAACGAGTTAGGAAGCGGCTTTGTATAGTAGGGGTGTGCCAAACTGTTGACGAATAATAGGTACCCCCACCCCGATAGAGTTAGTGAGCCGTGTAATAGGCAACCATTTTGCACGGTTCGGGGGGCACTTGAGTTAGCCGTCGGATTATCCTTCTCAAAACGAAGATTTGATCTTCATTGGCCTTGCTGTTTGCAGATCGGTTACTCATCGTTCCCATCGCTTCTCGATAATGGTTAGGTCTTATCATTTATGCTTGGTTTATTCTCTAGTAATAAGGCATCTCTTTGACACATGGATGCATGGATTGAGTCCCAAAGCACGAACTCTGTTCGCCTAAGTTGAAAATGGGGATGCTTCAACGGCCCCGAACAATCGCTGCTCATTTACAAAAACATTGCAAAGCAATATGTGGTCAAGGCTTCTTACTTCACGCATTTAGTTTATCGCCTCTATAATTCCCTTACTTTGTCTGGATAGAATTGGCTTCCTTTTCCCCGTACCTCTTCCTATTTTTTGGCTTATGGATTTCGATTAATCAGTGAACAGGCCAACGCGCTTTAGGCTATATTATTACGATTACAGAGAGTCTTTCTTTGTTTGGAAGGTAACCATTCCTGGAGTAGGACCCCAACTTAGTGATGAACTCGAAAGCCAAGGAATTAAGAATGCCTTGGCTTGGGCGCCTAGGCCAACAAGGAATGGGGCAAAGTGGGACTGCAATAACCTCTATTCAGGTCTAAACCCAAGAATAAAGGATAGGAAGATACAGCACGACGTCCCTTTCCTTTGGGATCGCAGTAATCCTATCTTCCAATAGTCCTTAATATCACAATATCACATAAATTTTCATATAAATGTTCTCCCAAATCATTTTATAAACAATAATAAAGAGATGATCTCAAAACATTTGCATAAAAGTGACTCCTCAATATTACAACTGTAAAAATTTTGGTACAATGGGTTTCAAAACTAACCCATTGTACCAAAAAATACCCAAGGGGTTTAAATACAACATGTATATTTCAAAATATGGTGCAAATAACAAAACCTAGGTTACCCATTTCATAAATTTCATAAAATTAAACCCCTGTGGACGCCGAAAATCGACTCGGGGGGGAATTTATTCTCCTTCCACTTTTAAAAGGAGTTTTCAAAAAGCAAAGTAGTCGTCACCTCATTTTTAGGATACAAGGAAACCACTAAAATGTTTGTTTTATAAAAAAACAAATTTGACTCCATTCAATGGAAAATAGGCAAGTCTTGAACCAAAAACAAGGGTTCGAGGGCTAGGTTACGAAATGAGAAGGTTCTGAGCTAGGGTCCATAAGCACCCATTTCGCCTGATAAATCGGTCTCATTTATTAATTGGGCATAATCAATTTCAACCATGCAATAACTAAAAATTATGAAATTAAAAGATAAAACTAATCTAAGTTGGACTTGGGCTCAAGTAAGCGGCCTACATACTTCTGATGAAGATCAAAGTCCACGTAATTCGAACAAACATATTGGGAGAAGAGTTTCATTCCTCGTAGGACTATATCAGAATCCAATCCATAATCAAACACTTATTTTTTAAAAACAACTCACTTTGAAGGAAACAACTTTGATTTGAAAACTTGTTTGAGTCAGGATCAAAACCCTAATAAAATCCTATGAATAATAAAACTCATGGGAGCATGCATCATCATATAAACAACTACATCATGGCAATGGAATTTAGCTATTATACCTAACAGAACTGAGGCAGAGTTCTATTTGCAACCTCAGGGTTTTTGAGTTGAAAGTTGGGCAGAGATTCCACGCTTTCCAAGTTTTAAGATGGCCCTCAAAGGAGGGAGTCGCAAGTATGGCAGAGCTTCCGTGCCTCCAAACTCTAGAATGGGTCGCAAGCTAGCGGGGTACTAATAGGAACGTCCCTAATAACTATTGAGCCAAGCTCTCTTTAGAATGAGTCTCAAGTGAATGGGAACTAATAGGAACGTTCACCCCACACTCAAGAACTCAAGCTCTTCTTTTGCTTAGGAAAACTCTACTAAGATCGGTGAAAAATAAAGGAAGGGAGAACCCTATTCAGGTGAAAAGGTGGGTGGGAATGATGGTCAAAGATTGGATCTAGATAGGATGATCCAAGGGCTCTAAAATTACTCCCAAGAGCTGGGTTCTTATCTCTAACTCCTCAAAAATCTGGAGGAAATTTCGAGTTGGAGCAAGAGAAGGACTCTAAAGAGTTCAGATAGGGCACGTCAAAGGCCAACTGGGCCCCCATTGGTGGCCGTTTGGCCACCTTGGTTGGACCGGGGATTTTTTTTTTTTTTTTTGTGGCCCTCTCGGTGCCCTACGGCTACCCAGGTCGCTTATTTGGGTGCTTTTGCGTCCTTTTGTTCCTGTTTCTCCTTTTTATGCTATGTATCTTGCCCATTTCAAGCCCAAATTCATTTATTTTGGACTTAAAACGACCATGGCTCAATTCTCTACTCAAAATCTGATTAAAAAAATTCTAATTGAGCCATACTTGGTCAATTAATCAAGGGTTAAGCCCATATAGCTCATAAAGATCAATTAAGGCTTACCGGGATGACATTAGGGTTTGCACCTTAATGGAGTCCTATTTGCAATCAAACTCTCCCAAAAATAATTCCAAACATTAATACACTTTAATTAAGACCCAATTGACATTAATGAAACATTAATTGAACTCAATTTGATCAAATTAAGAAGCAATTATAAGAAGGGCCAACGAACGGAGTCAAACCGAGCCTACTTGGACCATCCTTAAGCAAATCATCTCCAAATTTTACACCAAGCCTACAAATGACATCCTAATGATATTATGATCATCCCGGGATGAATTTGGTAAGAATTGGATGTCAAATAAGAATTATGCAAGTGAAATGAAATGCCCTCCGAGTCACAAAAGTTCTTATTAGCTATCAAGACTTAACCAAATTGAATCCCGGAAGATACCATGGATTCTTTGGGATGTGTAGAGCTTAACTAAAAAGATTTGGTGTCTAAATGATGCATTTTTCTACATGTGATAATGCTCCCAAGGTGGAAAGGTCAAATATTAGGGGATGAAAATGAGGTGTCTACAACCCCAAACCATGAAAAATGCAAAATATAGTTCGTAAATTAAAAAGTTGCCCATTAATGTTATTTTGATCATTTTAGTAGCAATTTTTTCAACTTTAGATCTAGACTGTCCAACCTATCACCTAATGATGATGGACGACGTCAACATGGTGCCAAGTTCTCCCAACTCGGCATTGAATATGTACTAACCCGGTCATCCATATGCATACAAGTATACAAATCATCTAGCGCAGTGTAAAGATTAGCTAATTGTACTAAAATTTGGGCTATTATTGTACTAGTGATGTCAATATTTGAGAAC
>CM077820.1:25874544-25907044 GCA_039720395.1 Liquidambar formosana
AACATGAAAACTTGTCGGTGACAATTGTAAAGTAAGAACGTAAAAACTTTTGATGGAGTGAAAATTTCGATTTTGGTCTCAAGTCGTTTTTTGTTAAAAAAAAAAAGGTTTTTTGGTGGTTTTATTGTCACACACACTAATATTAGTAGGTTTTCTTTTATTTCTTTTATGGAGTCCCTAAAGTTTTAGTTAAACTCTTGGTTAGTGCTCATATATGTTTTATGCCCTTGTCTATGCCTCCTTTTTTGGTTGAATACATACATTATTTCATAAAAATAAAAAATAAAAAAAATATTATTAATGAATATTTAAGTTTTTGTATTAATTATTAGTTCCAAAAAATTTTATTTTTATTACTTTTTATGTATATTAAAAATTATTTCAAATTATTATTTAATTATAAAACTAGAAAAAAACTCTAACATATAAAACAAAAACCAAAAAAAAAAAAAAAAAATTCTATGATGACATAAATTCCTGAATCCATCACCGGCTTTATTGAATGGATTGTAGTCAATTACATGGCCCAGTAAAATCAAGAAGGTAAGATATAGAGTTAGGTCGCAGCAACAACGCAAGTGCATACGTCATACGTGGTACAGAAGTCTGGTGGATCCTTTTAAAAGTCCAGTAACAATAACATCACAGTTCTCCCTCTCCTCTCTCTCTTTCTCTGTAATATTATATATAATATGATAGATGAGAAAATGGTAGAAAGGGGGTGGAGGAAGAAAAAATGGCAGGCCTATTTGAGAAGTAAGCAAAGTTCTACCAAAAGGCAAGGCCAACTACCCAAGCGAATGGTTTTCGATGCTGGCGGCTCTCACTCCTCATCACACCTTGGCTTGGGATGTTCGCACGGGCAACGGCCAAGCTGCTCTCGGGGTCCTCTTTCTCTCTCAAATTTACATTTCTTTTTTTTGGTAAGTAAATTTTCATTTCGATATTTAGTACTTCTCCCGTCTGCAAAAAAATGTCTTTTTTAATTTTAATTTTAATTTTTTATTTACCGCAACTCATTAAATAAGGGCAAAATTAAATACCATAGTATAGTAGATGAGTTTTTTTTTTAATTTTTTTTTGGTGTATGGATAAGAATTTCATTACCACATACATTACATATAACAGATTTGTTTGAATGTGTCATGCCCTCAAAACTAATAGCATGTCTCACCCGAATAAGGGCATGACGTGGCTTTTGCGAAGTACGTCCTATTTCAACTCACATAGTGTGGGAGTCCTTCTATTTTTCTGTGGGGGAAAAAAAAACAGTTTTGAATGCATTTAAATATATACATTTCATGAAGGCCGATCGATCGTTAAAATGGAAATTATACAATTTTAGTATTTTTTGCATAGTAATAAAGGCACAAATTAAATATATCACATTGAATAAAAGAATTAGAGAATAATAACAAGCATCACAATTTGGAGAGTAAATGAAAAGAATAATATGGCTCATCGAAGGTAATGGATCTATCCGTTCAATACTATGTACGTAAAATACTTTATAATTATCTAATTTCCATATTAACAAGCTCATTGTTAAAGTTTTTGCGATTTTAGCTAAATTTTGTTTTCCTATATAATTTCCCAGCTCTTGTTAGGGGTACGGTGCAACTTGGCCCTGTGCAAAGTGCAAACCGAGAACCAAATCAAAACCAACCAACTGGTTTGGTTCGGTCTAGTTTTGTGCTATATCTTAGTTCAATCCTATGTAATAAATAAGGAACCACCTCTACTTGGTTCAGTTCTAGGTTGTGGGTGTTGGGTAATTGACCTCTTATACATACACACACCCATACATACATACATACATACATACATATATATATATATATATATATACATACATACATATATCTATATATCTATATATATATCTATATATAATAGATAGAGTCCCCGATCAAGTCATTGATCGATCACGTGTTGATACAAGTTATATCAGTAACATATATTGGTATTATGCTCCATGGCCTAATGTATTTGTAAAACCCACCAATGCATCGGATACAACCTTTAAAGCAGGTGTTGATATAAATTATATATATTAGCACGTCCTCACATAACACATCATATATATATATATAATATATATATATAGGACAAAGCTTGGCTACAGAAGCTGGTTTAGGAGATACTCTTAAAAATCACATGGTGCAATGGTTGAAAGACATGCCAATCACCTGAGTTTTAAGGCCCAAAAACATGAACTTTAGTGAACCTGTGAAGTCTAGAAAACTAGAAAACTGGTTTCCTCCCAAAGATATTGTTCGTCCCTCCTTGCATCGACTTTCATAGGGGAGCTTCCATTAGTGCTCTCATTAGTGGCCACCAACATGTATGACGTGTTTACCTCCGACCCTCAGGAACTTGAGCTATCTATCCTCTGGCACTCATAAAACATGGGTCAGATTTCTCTCTTAAACTCTTATTCCTCTTTTCTCTCTCAACCATAATCTACTATATATCTTTATCTAAACCCACTGCTTTCCACCTCTCCCCCAATGGTTAGTAGTTAAATTTTCGGTCGTGTGTGTAGCTATGCTCACCATGGTTTGTAAAATTGTGCGTACAAAAAGCTTTTTCTTTTTTTCTCATGCTCCTCTGTGCTAGATTGCTAGTTATTGTGTCAGACAAAAAAAAAAAAAAAAAAAAAAAAACATTTTGCTATAAATTGTGGGCTAGCAATCAATTGGAAAAAAAAAAAAAAAAAAACTATTAATTTAGGAATATACCATTTTTCTTCTCTCCCTCAATCGTAAACATTGTTGCTTACAAGACTAGAAAAACATGGCCATGGCTCCCTTTGCGGGTTTGCTATCACAAACTTTATCACTTGTGTGGATTAAATGAGAGATTCAATCCAAAAGTTTTGCTCTTCTTCGGAAGGAGAAGGTTGTGAATTTTCAACATCACCCCTTCATTCATCATCATCCCATCTTTGAGAAGCTTATGTAGTTCCTCGTCCATTTTAGAAGGGACTAAGATGAACTAACAAAACCGGTTTTCTGGCCTTTATAGGTTGGCTTAAGTTCAGGTTCTTTGGCTTTAAAACTCACGTGATTAGCATGTGGGCTTCAAACCATTGTACCATGTTGATTTTCAGTAGGAGCCTACATAAGCTTTAGTAGCCCAGCTTTGTTCATATATATATATATATATATATATATAGACTCGATCACGTCAACACTTGCTCACCCAACTTATATCAACAGGGTTGTGGAGTTGGATAAACTGACCTCTTACACACACACACACACACACATACATATATGTATACGTATATGTATACAGTCTTGGTCCTGTCATCGATCGACCACGTGTTGAAACAAGTTATATCAGTACCATATATTGGGATTGTACTCTGTGCATTGGCCTAATGTACCCTGTGACCCACCAATGCATGGGGTATAACCTCTCTCTCTCTCTCTCTCTCTCTCTCTCTCTCTATAGATATATATAGACCCGACCACGTCAGCACTTGCTCACCAACTTATATTAGCACCATGCATTAGGAGTTGTATTTCGTGCAGTGACCCAATGTACCTTGCTAATCCACTAATGGACAAGATACAACTCCTAATGTGGGGGCTGAAATAACTTTATATTAGCGCGCACACACACACACACATACACACACACACACATATAGATGGGGTTGTTCAAGTGTGGAATATTTTGGACTATTCCATTCGATCATGGCCGTCCGTGGATGACACGCACGTATTCACGCACTTGCGCATATCGCTCACAGACGATTGTGATCGTATGATAGATATCTCGTACATGATCAAAGCTGTATATATATATATAATTATTCCTATCAGGACATGCTGATATAAGTTACATTAGCATCATATTTTAAGGGTTGTACCCGGTTAAAAAATAAAGAGTCGACCTCTACTTGGTTTAATTTTGGGTTGTGGTCTTGGGTAAACTGTCTTCTTCTATATACATATATATATAGAACAAGTCCTATCAAGATGTGTTGATATATCAGTACCATGCCAAGGGTTGTACCCATTGCATTAATGGGCCAGTTATGAGGTATATTGGGCCAATGCAAGGTACAACTCCCAGTGCATGGTGCTAATATATTAACATGTTCTCATGGGACCGGATCTATACAAACACATGGAAGCACGCATGCACATGTGCGTGCACACACACACACATATTTATATAACATGGATGACTGTTAGGTAAAACATGCTGATATAAGTTCATCACCCTCATTGTGGGTTATACTTCATACATTGGTGGGTTATGAGGTACATGGGGTGCCAATGGAAGAGGTACAATCCCCAATGCATGTTGCTGATCGATATAGCTTATGTACGTAAGCGTGTTCTTATGGACTGTGTATAACATTAATTATAATTAAATTTCTATTTACGTTATATTATTGTTTTTTCCAATTTCAAGATTTATTTCTATTTTATATATTGAATAAGTATATATTTATCTATAAAAGAGATTTACAAATTTATATCTTTTGTTGATTTTGTTGTCTAAATATTTCTTTGTTATGGTAAATTATGTTTTGTCATAAATAAAAAAAAATAATAATAATAAAAAAAAATAAAAAAAAGTGAAAATAGTCTCTTGAAACCGAATCAAACCGAATTGAATCAACCCAAACTTTGCATTGGTTGGATTATTTTAAGTTCTACTAGTAATATGGTTTGGTCTTGGGTTAAGGAAATCAGAACCGACCCTTGGTCAGGTTGGTTCTAATTTGAGGTCATAACCCAAACCAAACTAAGTTGCACCCCAATTCCTAATATGAGGGAAAAAATTTTCTTTAAAAAATGAGTATAGTTATTTTCACCAGGGTGTCGACATTAAGGGAAGCGCTTGCATCAAATATTTATGTTATCATTTGAAAATTGAAACCACCATTGTACTAGGTCCTTCCCCCACCCCCCCAAAAAAAAAAAAAAAAAAAAAAAGATTTGAAAACCGCAATCTAAAAATTAAGCTTCTCCCCTTTCTTACCATTTCGCTGAACTCTGATTACCATCCCAATTCCAATTTCAATTTCCATTTTCCCATATAACAATCTATTAGAGTGCACTTAAAATCAAAAACATCTCAAACGAAAGGTCATATAATCATATAAACTATAATTTCTGTCAAGAAAGTTTAGTAGCACTATGTAAGTCCTTGAGCCTAGGCTTGTGTATTGGCTAATTCCGGTTCCAAAACCATGTGTTATAAGCCATAGGTGGTTAGATATAAGCCTTGGTAATTTGGTATTGATTGGGTTTTCATGTGCCTTGTGTTTGATATTTGGCCTATGAAGAGTTTATGTTGAGTTTATTGATAGAACTCATGTGGTGAATGTTGTTATGCTTCCGCTGATTTATTTGTTGTGTTGATATATTGTGATTGTGATTGTTAAGAGGGCTTAATATTTGGGTAATAAAATGGCCTAGAAATCAATTAAAACCTATTCACCCCTAATTCCTGGGGTAATTGAAAACTAGTGAAATTTTGAATCTGTAGCAGGGCAATTTGGGTGTAAAATACACAATTCATTTAATACATTGAGCGAGAATACTTATTCCTGCATTATCACATCTGAAAAGTAGATTAAAAAAATTGGTACACTAATCAAGATTTTTGCATATTTTGTTGCCAGGTTGCAGAGCAGTATGAGCAAGTCATAGCAACCGATGTGAGTGAAGGCCAGTTACAACATGCAATGCCACATCCCAAAGTTCGATACATGCACACCCCATTATCCATGTCTGATGATGAAGTAGTAAACATGATAGGGGGTGAGAATTCAGTTGATCTGGTGACTGTGGCCACAGCAATCCATTGGTTCGACCTCCCAAGGTTTTACTCTCTCGTTACTCGTCTTCTACGGAAACCAGGAGGTGTAATCGCTGTTTGGACCTACAGCCAAATTATAGTCAGCCCGACATTCGATCCCCTATTGGAGACCTTCTCTGGCATGACTAGTCCTTATAGGAACCCCATCGTGCAATATGCATTTGATGGTTATAGGACACTTCCTTTTCCATTTGAGAGTGTTGGCTTAGGTTCTGAGGGGAACCCACTGCCACTGGACATGCCAAAGGAGATGTCATTTGATGTGTTTTTGGAGCTGTTGAGGTCGTCGTCTGCGGTTGCTATGGCCAAGGAGCAAGGTGTGGATTTTTTATCTGAGGAAATGATTAAAGAGTTCGAGACTGCTTGGGGTGGATCTAAATTGGTGAGATCTGTTATCTACAAGGCTTTTATGCTTGTTGGAAAAGTCAAGCTGTAAATTATGTTATGGGATATACCTTGGGTCATCCACACAAAGTTTTATGATTCTTATGGGCTTTGAACTTACCTAATGCATTTAGATTGTAAGATCTTACATGAACCCAGGTTTTCCCAAAAGATTTCCTTGTCATCCAAGAAAAAAAAACAAACAAAAAAGGAACTTGAATGGAGGACCACCGATCCATTTTGCATTGGCAGGTAATTCCCATTCTCATGAATATGTTACTTTTTTTCAATGTTTTATACACTAGAGGGAAAAATTGAAATGCTAAAGCATACGTTTCGTCCCAATTCCTTTGACTACATTTCTTATTTTGGGATGTCCAATATGTTTTCTCATTTTTAAAAGTCAAAACAATTAATTACTCCTTTCGTCCCACAAAAATAGGTTATGTTTGACAACACACGCATTTTAAGAAAAACTATTATTTCATTGACTTGTTATTTATTAAACTCTATTTTTCAAAATATCATGTCTTATTTTTTATTGGGTTTCGTATTGAAAGTAATCATTGAAATAAAAAAAGGGTAGTGTAGGAAGGTCAAAAAAATTATGATTTGACTTTTCAAAATGAACAAGCATTCCCTCAATAATTATACCAACTATCATTTATAGTATTTAAAATTACAATAATTATCCCAAAAGATCATTTATAGTATTTAAAATTACAATAATTATACCAACTATCAAATCAAATAACATTCGCTCATAAGAAGGTAAAATAGAAAAATTAAATAAATTGAATGATATGAAAACACTTTAAATGTGTTGCCTAAATATTTGTGTGTAGTCAAAATGAGGCAAACAAATTGGGGCATAAGGAGTATATTGGTATGAAAACATTTAAAAGAGTTTCTTAAAAAATAGTATTTTTTTTCACTGGGGATCAAGCAGTCAATTAGGGACGGAAAACACTTTATATTTTCATGCCATCATCCATTGTTGCTTCTAGAGGTATAAAATTGGCCAATCGGACGACGCACCTTGGTAAGCCTCAGCATTGGGCCGGGCTGGGCCGGGCTTGGGCCATTTTTCTCTGGCTGGGTCGGGCTTTTCGAGCTTCTACTATTCGTTGGGCCGGGTCGGGCCGGGCCATGAAGGAAAATGTGAAACCCAGGCCCAGCCCATGGGCTTGGGCATTTTCGGGCTTCGGGCCTCGGACCTAAGCCATATTACCTACGGTTAATGTGTAACAAAAGAAAAAAAAAAGTGAAAAAATTACATTTTGGTGATCACTTTCCATCATAATACCAAAACAAAGAACATTGGTATTCACTTTGTATTAAGTTAACTGTCTATTTGTAGTCAGTCAACATAATTGCTCTTTTATTGGTACTAATCTGGGAAGTTATCACTAAAAAGTAATTTTTCGAAAAACTGGAAAACACATTGCTACAGTGTCAGGCTTCGGGCTGGGCTTTGGGCTTCAACTAAAGGCCCAGGCCTAGCCCAACAGTATCCAGGTTGGGCTTGGGCTTGGGCTGGGCTTTTTCCTTCGGGCTTAGGGCTAGGCTTCGGGTTGCCTATGGTCCTTGGGCTTTTGATGAGGCCTACACCTTGGTTACCAGAAAAAATGGGGCTAATCCTAGTTCGAAGCTCGTTTCAGTCCAACCCAGCTCTAGCCTGATTATTAAGATGTGTGGGCTTGGACTTAGGATTTGTGGCCCAATATGGCCCAAGCCTAGCCCAATGGTCCAACTCAAGTCCTAGCCTGAAGTTAACCCATTTTATATTAAATAATATACTATTATGATAATGAGCTATATTTATCATTAGATTCACATAAGATTAAGAAAAATAATGAAAACAATTAACAAATGCCACAAATAAACAAGAAACAACTCAGGATTATATTTCTATCTTCTTTATGTATTTTTTATTTTTTCCAATTAATAAAATGAATATATTGTAGCCAATGATCTATTTGCAAATATCTTATTATAATTTATTAAGGTACTAATTTTTTTTTTTTTTTGGGGGATAAAATAGAGAGCTGTACCATCAAGGAGGGATTTAGCATCTCAACTTGGTTGGCACCCTAAGCCCTCCAAATCATGTGCTGGCAACTCGAAGTATTATTAATAAAGAAAAAGGAAAGAAATACATAGCAAAAAGCAAAGATTGGAAAGGAAAAAGAATACCGTCTTGTCTTGATGACTTATAAGTGCCACAATCCAGTTCACAAAGAAGTTGACAAATAAAAGGAAACAAATCTATTAAAGAAACTAGAAATCAGTTAACAAATTTGTATTAAGGAAGTCTTGACATATCTCTAGCAACTTTTTGCAAAGCAAATCTAGGATAAGTAGAAAACTAGTTAAGGTGATGAAAATGAGTCGCATGAATAGTTATTTTATCTACTATTGAATTTCTTTCTCTACAAATATGGGAAAAAATCACATTCATCTTACTAATGAGGGATAAACAAGTCCATCTATTAAGCAGAGGCCAAGGAAGTTTAAATATTTTATTTTGAAGGCAACAAATGATCGATAAATAATCACTTTCAATCCAAAGGTTGTGTCGACCTTTTTCCCAAGCAAAAGATATAGCCAAAATAACACTAAAAGGCTCTGCATAAAGGGCAGATTGAGATTCAATACTACACCCAAAAATGCCCTGAACAAATCCTTGTGATTTCAAAAAATTCCACGACTTAAGGTAGGCCTCAGGTTTTCACGAGCCATACCATTTGTGTTGACTTTAACCCAAGAACGACAAGGAGGATACCAAAAGACCGGAATAATTTTTGGAGATTTTCTCATAATACAACAAACATTCAAACGCTTCACGACCTCAAGATCCTTAATAGAATTTCCCATATGTGAAGAAATGAGAAAACTACCTATTTGAATCATAGCTTTGAGCATAATTAGAGCTCGGTAAACACTTATGTAAGTATTATTAAAAATCAAATCATTACGAGCCTTCCAAATGACCCAAACAGCACTAAGAGCAGCCAAAATCTAAAAATCTATTAATTGAGGACTAAAAGTCCTATGAATGATATGAAGAAGAGCATATAAATATTATATAATGTTTGCAAATGTCTTTATAATTTATAAAGATTTTATGTATATAAACTTTATTCAATTTAGATATTATTTGCTTATTTAATAAGGAGGCGGTTATTGCAACCTCTTGAATTTATTTGTAAAACCCAATTTTTAATGAAAATCTACATTCTTTTTATACCCCTTTGGCAATTTTACCATTAAGGGGACATTATAACTAAAAACCTGATTTATTTCTATTTCTACCCCCCATCAAACCCAACATAATACACTCTCATCAAGCAAACATAACTTTTTCATCCCTTACTCTCCCTAAATCACCCCTTAAGCATAAATAAAATAAAAACACTCATTTTAAGTATCTTTGACTTTGTGTGTAAACACTAGATGAGGAAAGAGACGTCTGGGATGATGCTAGCAGCAACTAGGTATGTATTTTCGTATTAAAAGTAAGATTTTATTGTTTTCTTTTTTTTCTTTTTTTCTTTTTTTGCCCTAGAATCGCCATTGTTCGATTATGAAAATCTGAACAACACTAATATATTCAGTTGGTAACAGTTGAACTAAACAAAAATGTTCGATTATATGCAATTGAATAAAACGGCTTTATTTGGTTTCTTGTGACCAAACATTTATGGGTTGTTCGACTCTAGTATGCCAAATAGTGCTATAATGAGAATTTTTCATTATTTTCTTATACTTGTTGTAGGGAAAGGCTTCCACACACGAAAAAGAAAAAAAGAAAAAGAAAAAGAAAAGAAAAAAGGAAGAGGGAACCTCATTAATGAATCCTCAAAAATTGAATGCTAAACAAATTAGATTTGTTTCATACTTTTATAGAGAAGAGAGAAGCGAGGAAGGAGAAAACATTTTGGCTGGAGAGAGATTCATGACTAATAGCCCAAGCTTTGACGAAAATGGTGGCTTTGCTTCGATGAAAATGGCAACTCTGCTCTGTCTTGTTCTTCCCATGTGCGAGGGTTAGAGTATTTTGGGATGGTACTTTGGGGTTGTGAAGATCAAAGGGGAATATGGGTTGAGGGTATTTTGGGAGTGTTGTGGGGTATACATATAAAAATATGAGGGTTTTAAAAACATTGGAGTTTATAAATAAACTCAAGAGGCTGCAATAGCCGCCCTCATTTAATAAAGCCTCATATAAAAATATGAGAATATGAGGGTTTTAAAGACTAAGAGGGCAGCTATTCCAACCCCTTGAGTTTATTTGTAAACCCCAATTTTAATGAAAATCTTTCTCTTTTATATCCCTTTGGAAATTTTACCATTAATGACACTACAACTGAAAACCTAAATTCATTTGTCTCTCTACCCCCCATCAAACCCAACATAATACACTCTCATCAACCAAACATAACTTCTTCATTTCTCATTCTCCCATAATCACTCCTTATGCACAAATGAAATAGAAACACTTCATTTAAATGTCTTTGATATTGTGTATGAAGAATGGACAAGGAAAGAAACATATGTTTGGGGTAATATTAGTTGACAATTAGGTACGTCTTTAGTTATGAAAGTCCGAACAATATTAATATGTAATAGAATACAAATGTTTGGTTATACGCAATTGAACAAAATGACTTTGTTGGGTTGCTTGTGGCTAAACATTTATTGGTTGTTCGACTGTAATACCCTAAATACATAGCAAATTCCTATTGCTTCTATAAATCCAAACCATCTTGTATATACACAATCATTGTATTATTAAGTGCACCTGATATCTTCACTCTTATTAACCCGTGACACTACGCGACCGTGTCACAATTAAAGACTTAATCAAGAGAGGCATTATAATTAATATCTCACATCACCATATGATGAAAGAGACTTTCCATCTTCCCATCACATCATGCTAATCTAGTAAACTCTTTACATGTAACTAACGGGCCAATTCTATGGTATCCAACCAAAAAATTGGGTACCATACCCACAAGGTCACTTTAAATAGTAAGTGGACCACTTGAAATGATAAGTGTGTTACTTCAAATGGTAAGTGAGTCATTATGAACTACTTCAAATGATAAATAGTTAATACCCTAAAAATTTTGTGGATACCATAAAATTAACCGTAACTACTGTATACTGTGTTTTAATTACTATTTAAAGTATGACTTCATCACATCAATGGAATTGACCGGACAACTCATTTGACATGAAAGAGCAATTTATTTTAATTTCCAAGCAAAATCAAAAAATGCAGCGGATCAATTGGACTCATTCAAGAGTGGATTCTCTGCTGTGACGTTTGTTGTGATTGGTGGCATGCCAAACCGTAGACTTTTCTCTATGATACAACTTAATTCATAATATGTTATTATAATGGTTTCCATATGAGCCTCCGTTGATTCCTTAATCCAGCTCAGAATTTTCCAGCTTAGATTCTTCGATGGTTGGGAAACAATTGATCAATTTGCTATCAAGCAGCTCTCATGCCTCTTCCCATGAACTCTTAGTTTTTTAAAACTACTTTGGGCATGAAATTTAATACACACAATGTCAGAAAATGTTAAAATTAATGGGCCTAGACATGGGGCAAAGTTTAATAAAAAAAATTTGATCAAACATTATTGGATGAGAGAAAACTTTAAACCATAATCGTTGTGGTGTGTGTAAGCATCCACATGGTCATTTTAAAAAAACTATGAGACTCTTGAAAGGTATTCTATCCAACCATGCGCATCATAAATATTTCTTAAAATCGATCATAGTAACAAAATCCTAAAATTATTCTTGAATATATTTAATGGAGAATTCTCGATCACTAAACCAATGAAACCCAAATATATCCCGTATATTTTATTAATTCTCAAATTATACCGTAATAATCCAAAAATGTGTGAATAATTAATGCTGGAATTATTTTTGAATTTCTCGAATTATTACAAATAATTATGAAATGGAATTGAAACATATATTTCTTATTAAGTCAAATTTCACAGATTTTTTTACTCTTAGATTTATTTTTGAATAATGCTGGAATTATTTTTGAATTTTTTGAATTATTACAAATAATTATGAAATGGAAACACATATTAATTTCTTATTAAGTCAAATTTCACTGCTTTTTTTACTCATAAAGTTTTCATAGATTTGTTGTTTTGAATTATTCTTGATATTTTCATGAATAACTCTTGTAAGTATTACGAATTATTCTTGTCACATAATAATTATTGAATCTCAAATTGTGACTTTAGACCCTAAAATTTAAGGGGTCCTACCAAACTATGTAATAGTATCGATAGGGTCGATTTGGTGTGCTTTTTTTCCATGCTCTCTATCGGAATCATCTCTAGTCATGTCATTTATGAGTTGGGACTGGTTTATCTTCTGATTGTCTTGGTTTCTGTCTGTCTTGTGTATTTGGGAGGCTTGGTTGTGTTCCAATGGTCCTTTTCTAAACTTTTCTCTCTGTTGCACTCTAGGTGTTTATTGTTTTGCTTGTGTAAGTTGAGTTTCTTAGGGGCTGCTTTAGTTGGTGTTGTAGCTGAGTTATCTTTGAACCAATGTTGGTCTCAGGTATTTGGTGTACTGAAAGTCTGGAACTCATTTAATTTAATTTAATATATTTTCTTTTGCTCAAAAAAAAAAAAAAAAAGGGAATCGATGGAGGATTGGTATATGGTTTTGGATCATTTGATTTGACTTTTGACTTTTGATATGCATATATTGTACAGAAACATTCTGTTAGAATTAAATTCGTGGAGAATATGGAGCAATAGGGTCATAGCCAAAATGGGAAAAGGTGATGCTACTTTGCCTTGCACTTTCCTTACCATGTACATTTGGGAGGGTAAAAATGTGAGACTCGCTAATATGATTAAACTTTAAAAACTAAAACCTTCTCAAATACACATAGTAGAATAAAGTATAGGGCAAAGTGTGAGGTAAGGTAGCATTACTCGATGAGAGATAGGGCGCTCATGGTCCATCCCAATCATCACATGGTCTACTCTTAAAAGAATTTATTATTATCATTATTATTATTATGATTTTTTTTTTTTTGTGTAAATTACATTAAGGCCCCTCTAGAATCTGACAAATACAGATACACCCCTTCACATTTATGAAATTACATTAACACCCCTTACTTAACAAAATAAACTACAAAAAAAAAAAAAAAAAAAAAATTGCAACTTGGCAAAAAAAAAGTTTAATTAGCAATGTGGCAACTTGGCAAATCATTTTTTTTTTTTTTTTTTGCACATCAATTAAAAATTTAATTAAATAAATAATTGTTTCTAATAAGCAAATCTGACAGCTACGTACCACATCAGTCCGACAAAAAATTTAAACTTTTGGCATTTTTCTTATATATATATAGATAGATATATATTATCTTTTAGTTTTTTATCAATAAATTTTTTTTCTTTTTCAAATGTGCTAGATGAATGAGTTAGAGTGATCTTTATCATAAAAAAAAAATAAAAAAAAAAGAAAAGAAAAAAAGAGAGTTAGAGTGATGAGTTATATATATATATATATTATCTTTCAGTTGTTTATCAATAATTTTTTTTTTTTTTTTTCAAATGTGCTAGATGAATGAGTTAGAGTGATCCTTATCAAACAAAAAAAAGAGCTAGAGTGATGAGTGATGAGTTATATGTATTTAACATGAAAGTTGTCATTTAATAAGGGTAGTTAGGGTATTTTGAAAAAAAATTAGCACAATTTAATGGATTAATGGGCATACGTTAGAGGAAAGGGTCTCTTTCTAGTTTATTTTGTAAAATAGGGGTGTTAGTGTAATTTCATAAACGTGAGGGAACGCATTTGTATTTGTCAGATTCTATAGGAGGTCTTAATGTAATTTACTCCTTTTTTTTTTTTTTTTTTTTTTCCTTCCGATCAATGAATTGAACTTGGGAGGGTGTTCCAAAAGACAAGAAAGTTTCATACAAATTTTTATTGGGTTTGGATCCTCTCTAGTACCATTATATCAATTTCAATCTTATCGATGGTTCTCACCAGACCAATAAAATCAAACGATTCACATGGTACCATATTATCTATCTAATCTGTTCTCAAGGTTTACTTTCAAAAATATTGACGTAGAATTTTTTTTTTTTTTTTTGCTCTAACTCTCAAAAATATATTTTGTACAAAAACCGGGAAGGTAGATTTTTTATTTACTTGGAATTTAATGTTTTAATTAAGTATTTTTATTGAAATCACTATTAGGATTATACCCTAGAGCCAATCATGGAGATGATTATTTAGGGATTATGAACAATCATTTGATTTCATTTATGTATTTCACATTTATTATTGATTTAATAAAAGGGCTTATTCTATTATGTTTATATGCATCATTTATATTTACATAATATATTCATGGAGTTAGAGTTGAGAATATGGAATTACAAAGAATTGTAATTTTGATACTGTAAATATATCTCTGTACTAAATTGCTAAAGCATTTCTAGTTGAAGGTTCACTATGATGGACAGTAATGAACCATAAAACTAGCACTTGTTAGGTTGACTCTATAGGAGGATAGCTAGTCTCAAGCTATTTGTGTGGAGACACTACAACTAACAAGTGGGTGCCTATTACTAGAATAAGTACACTGAATGTGACCAAAGATATGAGATAAACTGAATAGAGTCTTATCCTGCCTGTCAATTAGTTTCTCATTGTTATAGTGGTACAAGTAATCCTTAGACCTGAGACACCATAGTTGTCTTATGCATGTAGCTTTAGAAGTTTGATAACACTAAGTGCAGATCCTATTCAGGAGTCTGCAAAGGTGTTCATTGGCCCTACTGTTATGCGTATGAAGGCATGTGAGTGATCAACAAGGGATCTATCACTCTCAGGAAAAAGAAAGAGAATGTCTCATATAGCATTCATAATATAACTTATTAAATTCATGGCCATGTTAGGATGAATATATAAAAGAGTTTCATAAGTTTATCAATGAGTTGATATCTATGAATGAGTATAAAGTAATTGAACTAGGGACTTAACAGACTTTCATGTCCTATTGGTTCAATTAGAGACATTGTGTAAATGGAAGGATGTAATTGTAACCTGTAAACTATAATAGAATGGTTCTTTATTAGATACTTATTCACCTCATTAAGGACAACACCATGAACCATATGCTAGGTGTTATTCATGATTAGTAAAAGTCCTAATTGATATAAGTGAGTTATAATCAATTAGGGAATTGGAAAGAATTCCAATTAAACCCTAAATGGAAAGAGTTCCATTGTGCACACCTCGTGCTATTCCTACTACTTGATGATGTGAACCTAATAGGTCACACACTGATCATGTAAGAAGAGTTTTAAAGTCTATGAGAGAAAGGGTATAAGTGAATAAAGAATAGTTCTTTAAGGGCCCATTTGTATTTGATATAAATAATAGGGGTTATTGTGCAATTTGGAGAAATTGCACAAAACCCTATTAGGGTTCTCCCCTATGGCTGGCCCCTTTAGTGGGGACTATATAAGTCACACATAATGATGTGTGACATTGAGATATCATTCTCCCAAGCCCTAGCCGTCCAAAGAGTTGGAGGCTCTCTTCTCTCTCTCTCTCTTCTCCATTTCTAGCAATAACAAGGAAGAAGAAAGGAAAGGCTTGAAACTCTAGCTAGGTGTGGATACCGTTGCAGGCAGTACACTTGGACTACTCGTACGCTGCTGTCCGGATTCGAAGCTTGGAGCAAAAAGGGAAAGACATTCAAATTGTAAGTGTTCTAACCCTCTTCATAGTTAGAGTTTGATTTTGTATTATGCATAGTTAGATTCATAGGATTGGGAATCGTAGGAAAAATTTTTATATTCCGCACTTTTATTTTTCCCTCTTGTTCGATTCCCAACAGGGCACGCGTGTGTTTTTGGGTCCAAACCTAATGTTGGCTAGGTCCTCCCTCCTCACAAAACTTGGGTGCCCTTTGGGTCCAAACCATAGGTCCAAAGTATGTGTATATGAATTCAGTAAGGAATTCATAGTTTTCCAATGTGGGACAAGACTCATTACCATTCTTTAACTAACTATTCAAGGGTGACTTTAGAGAACAATTTTTCATTCAACTATTAATGATTTTGGCCAATTAATTATACGAATTAAATCTCCACATGGAGATTAACTAATTTCAATATGGACCCATCTCAAATTACACATGGGACCCACATTAATTAATGGCCAATACCACACAGATTAGTATGTATTTTTGTCAATCAATTCATGTTACGTTATGTATTGTAACTAGGAGTTATTTATACAACATGAGTTACAAACCAATGATCAAACGTAATAAAATATACTCCGTATTATTTTTATTAAAACATCACAACACCTAATTGTAATAATAAAAGTTAATGTAGTTAATCTAGTTGCCTTTTTTTATTTTTTAAATTATAACTTAGATTGTTTAGCTTTGTAATATTCCCAGGATTTAGTGCTTCGTCATGTTTTTAGCAATTTTTAGTTTTTTTGGAGAGTATATATTTTGGTTGCAGGAATAAGACTGAAATTTTTAATTTGGTAAGCTAGGGAGACCTTATACGGTCCAAAAAAGATGGAAAGTAAACTTTATTCAAGTGCAATTTCAAAAAAGGAAAAAGGAAAAAGAAGCGTTCTTTTGAGGTTGTTTTTAGCAGACAGGACGTTTTGGCAACCAGATTCTGGCTATTGGAATTGGCCTATGGATGCAGTCATGGTTTTTACTTTTCAGGTGTGGTCCATTTATGGGTCCTGTGAACTTGCTCAATTTGTCGCTGCTAACGCATGGTTTTGGAAGATGAGCTTCCACTGGAGCTAGCAATGGCCAAGGCTTCATTAATATTGGGTGTCCAACTCCAACTCCAACTCCATTTATAATTAGATTGTTTAATCCAAACCTTCCTCATTTGTATATTTTTATATATTAAAAGAGTCGTTCTATCCCAAATTCCTTCTGATTGGTCCAAGGCATTCTACAGCAGACTTATTCCGTGGACCAGTGTCAACTTAACTTTATCGAATGGATGGAAAATCTTTGAAGCAATAGACGATCAGGATTGTAAAATTAAGTAAAAAACAGTGACGTAAGTGCATACGTTGTGCTGAATTTGCTTGTCATGCTTTTTAAATCAAATCCTCTTTCTCTCTCTGTGTCTATACTTGAAAATAATAAGATGAAAAAATGGTAGAGAAGGCCTTGGAGGATTAGAAATGGCAGGACTCTTCAACAGGCAAGCAAAGATCTACGTAAATGCAAGGCCAAAGTACCCAACCGGATTTGGTGAAATTTGGAACTTTAACTGCATAGTGAAATTATCACTGGATTGACGCCACATAGTAAGGAAGGAAGAAGAAAGGACGGTTCAAATTCGCTGATAGCAAAGCAGTTGAAACCACAAAATCTGAAAACTGTTTTACTACTAGCGAATCCGAGCTGTCCCTTCTTCTTCTTTGCCATGTAGCGTCAATCCAGTAGTAATTTCATCATACAGTTAAAGTCCCAAACTTCACCAAACCCCAATAGGGACCATCCAAATTAACCATAGCCTTAGAATCAAGATTGACATTCAAATTGTTAACGATTGGCGTAATATCTCCAAGCCGTTGCATTGATTCCTAATTTGTATCAATTATTAGCTGTACAAAATAGAATTGGATACCTGTAATTATTAGTGGTTATTGCTTTCCTAGATAAGCTATTCTCCTCCCTAAACTTTAGGATCTGAGTTTTGTACATTGGCCTATTTATGCCCATCGATTGTAAGAGAAAAGTATCAAAGCATTTTCTTCCTCAAATCTCTTGATCTGAGTTTTCTTCTCTAATTTCAAATGTCAAAGTTCCACGCCATTATCAGACCTTGATACAAAGCCCAAAGTTCAACTCTATCAATATGACAAACTCCAATGTTTATAGAAAGCCTTTAATCCATCTGCCATCTGTGTTACGAATAAGCCCACCGGCACTTGAGTGTCTTGGATTCCCCTTGGAGCCATCAACATTTAGTTTAAACCAGCCACTGTCTCGGGAGTCCACAAAATGAATATATATTTTTTAGTTCTTATTTTGGGAGACATAAAAGAAAGAAGGGCCTGCTTCATTTCCTACGAGAGAGTTATGATTTGAACCGCGGGATTGCTTAAATAATGAAAGTTGGAGTCAAATAAAAGCTTATTACGCCAAATCCATGCCTTAATTCCAACAGGTCGAAGCAAAGATAGAAAGCCAAGTAGGAGTCATAGCAATATCTTGGGCTTCTGCATGTGGAGATGTACGTTGATATCAATCCAATCCCTAGTTTATAATTAAAAGAATCGGCTACGTGGGTTCGAGTCCCCGTAGCCCCTTGTTGGGGTTAAACCTACCTAGCCAAGCCCTTGGTCGCGTGGTGACCCTTAGCTTGGGCCTCAACATATGTGCGGTGGGGCAAATTGTAGATGCAATGTGGGCAAGGTGGGCAATGCTCCCTGGCAGGTGTGTGGAGTGGCTTGTCTACACATCAATTCCTTGAAAAAAAAAAAAAAAAATCGGTTCCGCAGGGAAGTGGGGACAAATTTGTTCCAAATAAGTCTCGTCGCTGGACTCTTATGAAAGTAGTATGAGATTGTGTATGTATACTCTTTGTAAATCCTTACCAGCATATAAAGATAATGCATATATACAAAGTATATTATATGTGTAATGCACATAACATATGCTTGAATGAGTAGATAAAAGGCCACAACCGGCAAGGCTACTTGCTTGAAAGCCTTCGATGGCTAGCAAGTTCCATCTCTTCGATCGAGATCAAATATGTAACCTTTACAATAAATTGTATTAACAAGCACGTGCTAACAGTAAGGAATCATGTCCATACAAATATACAATTATAATATATTATAATAATGAGCAATTTTATTCATAGCTCCATAATACAATATCATCATACAAATAATATCTAATGTGAAAATGAATCTCTTGTGAATAGTTTAGAAGGTATTTTTGTCAATCAATTCATGTTACGTTACGTGCTGTAACTAGGAGTTATTTATACAACATGAGTTACAAACCAATGGTCAAAAGTAATAAAATATATTCCGTATTATTTTTATTAAAACATCACAACACCTAATTGTAATAATAAAAGTTAATCTAGTTAATCTAGTTGCCTTTTTCTTGTTGTTTAAATTATAACTTAGATTGCTTAGCTTTGTAATATTCCCAGGATTTAGTGCTTCGTCATGTTTTTAGCAATTTTTAGGTTTTTTGGAGAGTATATATTTTGGTTGTAGGAATAAGACTGAAATTTTTAAGTTGGTAAGCTAAGGAGACCCTATACGATCTAAAAAAGAGGGAAAGTACACTTTATTCAAGTGCAACTTCAAAAAAGGAAAAAGGGCATTCTTTTGAGGTTGTTTTTGGCAGACAGGACTTCTGGCCATTGGAATTGACCTATGGATGCAGTCATGGTTTTCACTTTTCAGGTGTGGTCTCATGGCCATGATGATGAGATCACCTAATCAAAGACGAAGAAAGTGCCTTGTTAGTGTACTTTTTAGCCTATAAAGGCACTTTTCTTATCCCTGATTGGGTGATCTCACCACCGTGCCATACAATGGTCTCACTAAAATTCTTCTCCCATTTATGGGTCTTGAGAACTTGCTAATTTTGTCGCTGCTAATGCATGGTTTTGGAAGATGAGCTACCACTGGAGCTAGCAATGGCCAAGGCTTCATTAATATTGGGTGTCCAACTCCAACTCCAACTCCATTTATAATTAGATTGTTTAATTCAAACCTTCCTCATTTGTATATTTTTATATATTAAAAGAGTCGGTTCAATCCCAAATTCCTTCTGATTGGTCCAAGGCATTCTACAGCGGACTTATTCCGTGGACTAGTGTCAACTTAACTTTATCGAATGGATGGAAAATCCTTGAAGCAATCGACGATCAAGATCGTAAAATTAAGTAAAAAACAATGACGTAAGTGCATACGTCGTGCTGAATTTGCTTGTCATCCTTTTCAAATCAAATCCTCTTTCTCTCTCTGTCTATATTAATTGTAAAAGAATAAGATGAGAAAATGGTAGAGTAGACCTTGGAGGATTAGAAATGGCAGGAATCTTCGACAAGCAAGCAAAGATCTACGTAAATGCCAGGCCAAACTACCCAACCGAATGGTTTTCGATGCTGGCAGCTCTCACTCCTCATCACACTTTGGCTTGGGATGCCGGCACTGGCAACGGTCAAGCTGCTCTCGGGGTCAGTCTCTCTCTCTCTCTCTCTCTCTCTCTCTCTCTCTCTCACATATCTTTACACTCTGAAATTTAGTTTCGTCTCTAGGAGATGCAAAAACCACCCAATTTGTCAAACTGAATCAATTTGTTCCATTTCATATTGATCCAAATGATTTGAGAGAATAAACCAATCGGTTTAGGTGGTTTGAGCAATAAATCTAACGGTGCTTCAATTAACACGTTGAACTTTGTCTAACCACTAGGCAATTTGGGCGGGTTGGGTGGGTTTAGGTTTAGGATAAATGGGTTGGGTTGGGTCATTAATGGGTTATGTAATTTGTGCCATTAATGGGTTGGGTTATGCCCAACCCAATTATTGTGCAAACCCAAAACCAATCCGTAACCGACCCAATTATGACCTAGCTCAGATTTAAACCCAATCCACATTCTGACCCATTTTCTGCACTAGGTTTTTTTTTTTTTTTTTTTTTTCAAAATGTAGTAAACAGGCTAGTATGATATTACTTGGATGACTAATCATTAATGCTAAAGCTGCTTTTAACCATCAATGCTAAAGCTTAAGCAACATTTGTTCAGATTTTAAAAAAATTGAACTAGGTAGGATGAATGTAGAAAAGAGAGAGAATGTCTCATATAACATTCATAATATAACTCATTAAATCCATGGCTAAGGTAAGATGAATGTGGAAAAGAGTTTCCATGAGTTCATCAATGAGTTGATATCTATGAATGAGTATAAAGTAATTGAACTAGGGACTTGACAGACTTCCATGTCCTATTAGTTCAATTGGAGACATTGTGTTGAAGGAAAGATGCAATTGTAACTTATAAACTATAACAGAAGGGTTCTTTGTAAATAACTATTCACCTCATTAAGGACCACACCATGAGCCATATACTAGGTGTTACTCATGGTTAGCAGAAGCCCTAATTGATATAAGTGAGTTATAATCAATTAGGGAATTGGAAGGAGTTCCAATTAGACCCTAAATGGAAAGAGTTCCATTGTGCACACCTCGTGCTATTCCTACTACTTGATGATGTGAACCCAATGGGTTACACACTGATTATGCAAGATGAGCTTTAAAGTCTATGAGAGAAAGGGTATGAGTGCATAAAGAATAGTTCTTTGAAGCCTATTTATATTTGATATAATTTATAGGGGTTATTGTGCAATTTAGAGAAATTGCATAAAACCCTAATAGGGTTTCCCCCTAGGGCTGGCCCCCTTAGTGTGGACTATATAAGTCACACTATGATGTGTGACATCATAACAAGTTCAACTCCCCAAAAGGGCTGGCTGAAAATTCCAGCCTCCTTCTCTCTCTCTCCTCTCTTCCCCTACACTAGCAATAACAAGGAAAAGGAGGAAAGGACTTGAAGCTCTAGCTAGGTGTGGATACCGTTGGAGGCAGCACACTTGGGCTGCTCACTCAC
Source organism: Liquidambar formosana (assembly GCA_039720395.1). NCBI lineage: Eukaryota > Viridiplantae > Streptophyta > Magnoliopsida > Saxifragales > Altingiaceae > Liquidambar > Liquidambar formosana. The sequence goes on from CM077820.1 coordinate 25,896,491, forward strand.
CGCTGTCTAGAATTAAAGCTTGGAGCAAAAAGGAGAAGACAAAAATTATGTAAGTGTTCTAACCCTCTTTGTAGTTAGGGTTTGATTTTGTGTTATGCATAGTTAGATTCATAGGCTGTGGAATCGTAGGAAAAATTTTTATATTCCGCACTTCAATTTTTCCCTCTTGTTCGATTCTCAACACATTGCCTTGGTAGAAATCACAGTACTCATTTCCTTTAAACCAACGAGGTAAAGGATTAAGTAATGGTACTGAATCGAGCGGTTCAAGTACACCCTTTGCCTTCAACTTCTCAAAGACGTGGCTCAATGGCATATAAAGCTCAATGAATGAACAAGGACCCTTACTAGCCACTTGAACTTTGTGAACTGTCTTTTCAAAGGTCTCAGTCTTAAAGACATTAGCTTGTGGCTTAAGAAACTATGGTAATTTGGGCCTAACAACCTCAACAGTGGGCCTTTGGTTGTTATCCATTTCATTGGGTTGGGCTTGTGGAGTTGCTTGAACAATCTCTAGGATATGGGTCAACATTTGTAAGGCTGTGTAGATCATTTTCTTGAGGTCTTCCATACTAGTGTTATCATTTCCGGCCATATCAATCGATGAAGTGGATGTCAAAAACTGTACGGTAGATTCCAAATTGATTTCAGCTCAAAAAGTTATCACGGGTTCAATCCAATCCTCTATCAAGAACACAATCCCTATTTAGGCTTAGTCTAAGAATCTTTTTTTCGTTATTTTTTTTTTATAACAAAAGGCTCATGACTGCTCTAAATCTGATAAAGTTGACCCTAGATGGCATACTCCCAATTGAACACTCTATTTTGACTGAATTCCACAACATGGAAGATAGGACGACACACATGGGACCAACTAATCCTAAGTACCTAGCTGGACAGCACAACGGTATCTCACAGGTACCATTAATACATTGTAACTAGGTCTGACACAGCATACCCCTAGTTACACATGACATCCTAAAAGCAAAGGTGGGTTGACATACCAAGATTGTCCAAGGTTGTAGGATTGGTTAACCCTACTTTCCTAAATGGACAACACAACACAATACCATGGGCACACAAACAAGAGGTTAGACTTAAACTTGACATACCCTAGTTGGACGATTATCCTTTAAGGGTACAAATACGTACTAAGGACATGGAAACAAATGATCCCCTAAGTTGTAATGTGAGGATCAATCATAGAAAATTAGACAGCATAACGACCCAACAGATTCTCAATCAAAGATTCATAACTATTTTGACATGTATGAGATCTAACACAATATGACCTTAGTTAGACAACCCATGTACTAATATGTCTTGTAAGGCATTGGGTGGGTGGACATACTACGGTCAGTAGATTGGGTTATACCCTCTTCATTTAACCACATAGCATGTATAAAAACGAGCAACATAACAGCATGGCTTTGACATTATAGCAAAGTGAGCCAAATGTGTCCCTATTCTATATGAATTTGGGTAGTTGAAAGGTTCCCTAATTGATAGAGAGGTTTATACCTAACCACATGTGAATTATGGAATTCGCGTGGTCCAGCAGTACGACCTACTCAGATGATATACCTAAACGGCAAACCGTTCGGTGTGAGGCAATTGGAGTTGATAGCTACACCATCAAAGGTCCAGTGTAGCCGATTATTGGCAAGGATACATCGATGCAAGTATGCAATGCAAAAGAGTGATAGTAATCAATTTAATAAACACTGAAATTTATTAAGCCCAATAAATAAGTTTGAATTTAGCCCTCAATATCCCCAGTAGAGTCGCCAAACTGTGGATGTCGGAAATCGACTTGGGGGGAATCAAGTTTCATCCCACTCTTAAAAGGGTTTTCAAAAAGCAAGGAGTCACCACCTCATTTTTAGGGTACAAGGAAACCACTAAAAGATTTGTTTTATAAAAACCAATTTGACTCCACTAATGGAAAATATCAAGTCTTAAACCAAAAACAAGGATTCAGGGGCTAGGTTACGAAATGGGAAGGTTCCGAGCCATAGCCTGTAAGCACCCATTTCACCCAATAAATCAGTCTCATTTATTAATTGGGCTTAATTAATTTCAACCATGCAATATAACTAAAAATTAAGAAAATTAAAAGATAAAAACTAAGCTAAGTTGGACTTGGGCTAAAGTGAGCGGCCTACGTAATTCTGACGAAGATCAAAGTTCATGTAGTTCGAACAAACATGTTGGGGGGAAGAGTTTCACTCCTCGTAAGACTTTATTAGAATCCAATCTATAATCAAACACTTGCTTTTGAAAAACAACTTACTTTGAAAAGAACAATTTTGATTTGAAAACTTGTTTGATTTAGGATTAAAACCCTAATATAATCCTATGAATAATAAAACTCATGGGAGCATGCATCACATAGACAACTACATCATGGCAATGGAGTTTAGAGATTATAGCCGATAGAATTGAGGCAGAGTTTTGTTTGTAACCTCTGGGTTTTTGAGTTGAAAATCGGGCAGAGTTTTGACGCTTTTAAGCTCTTATGGTGGCCTTAAGGGAGGGAGTCACAAGTCAGGCAGAGCTTCCGTGCCTTCTAGCTCTAGAATGGGTCACAAGCTAGAAGGTACTAATAGGAATGTTCCCCACTAACTATTGAGCCAAGTGCTTCTTTAGAATGAGTCTCAAGTGAAGGGATACTAATAGGAATGTTCACCCCACGCTCAAGAACTCAATCTCTTGATTTGCTTAGGAGTACTCTACTTAGACTTAGTGAAGAATAAAGGAAAGGAGGACCCTTATTTATAGTGAAAGGTGGGTGGAATGAATGGCCAAGATTGATCTAGCTAGGGATAATCCAAGGGCTCTAAAACACTCACAAGAACTGGTTCCCATCTCAAACACTTCAAAAATCAGGAGGAAATTTGAATTCTAGCAAGAGAAGGAGTCTATTGGGCTCAAACTAGGGTAAAAATGCATCAGAGGCCAACAGGCACCCTTGGTGGCCGTTTGGGTACCTTGGGTGGCCATTGGGCCTCTCTTAGTGGCCATATGGCCACCAGTAGCCTTTTTGGTGCATTTTTGCCTTCCTTTGTGCATTTAACTCCGTCAAAGGTCAACTGGGCACCCTTGGTGGCCATATGGACAGCAGTAGCCCATTTAGTGGATTTTTGTGCTCTTTTGTGCACTTTTTCCCTTTTATGCTATATATTTTGCCCATTTTGAGTCCAAATTCATTGATTTTGGATTTAAAACGACCATGGCTCAATTCTCTACTTAAAATCTGATTAAAAAAAATCTTAATTGAGCCACACTTGGTCAATTAATCAAGGGTTAAGCCCATATGGCTCATAGAGATCAATTAAGACTAACTGAGAAAACATTAGGGTTGGAACCCTAATGGAGTCCTAGTTGCAATCAAACTCTCCCAAAAATAATTCCAAGCATTAATACGCCTTAATTAAGACCCAATTGATATTAATGAAGTATTAATTAGACTCAATTGGATCAAATTAAGAAGCAATTATAAGAAGGGCCGACGAACGGAGTCAAACTAAGCCTACTTTGGACCATCCTTAAGCAAATCATCTCCAAAATTAACCAAATTTTAAACCAAGACTATAAATGACATCCTAAGGTCATTAGGATCATCTTGTGATGAATTTGATGAGAATTGGATGTCAAATAAGAATTATACAAGTGAAATAACATAAATGCCCTCCAAATCTCAAAAGTTCTTATTAGTTATCAAGACTTAACCAAATTGAACCTCAGAAGATACCATGGATTCTTTGGGATGTATAGAGCTTAACTAAAAAGATTTGGTGCCAAAATAATGTAATTCTCTACATGTGATAATGCTCTTAAGGTGGAAAGGTCAAATGTTAAGGGATGAAAATGAGGTGTCTACACATAATTATATGGGAAATGCTATATACATCACCTTATATGCAACATTAAAATAAAACACATCATGACATTATGTGTATGGACCAAAACTCCTTCAATTTAATTAATAGATCCTTTTTTGGTTGATATGGATTGAGTGTTGTATGAAGGTCCTTCATATAGCACCACCCACCCTTCATATAGCACCACCCTACATTCTACTCATTAGTTTTTCATTAGCAGAATATAAATATTGTATTTGGTTAAGAAGTTTATTTCATTGTTTGTAATTATCTTCTTTTATATATTTTTACTCTAGCTTCTAGCTTTCCAATGTTCCAAAATTTATTTGATAGTTTTTGTTCAGAAGTCTCACATACCGCATCAATTAAATATCGCATTTGACATAACTTCATATACATGTTTAGACCATATAACTACTTAATAGTTTAAGCTTTTGTGTAGGAAATTTAACATGGTATCAGAATTTATCATTCTTGGGCCTACTTATGAGGCCGTTTAAGTCTTGTTAAGCTCACACGTGAGGAAGAGTGTTAGGAAATCACATATATATCCCACATTAATTAAATATTGTGTTTGACATAACTTCATATACATGTTTGGGCTTCACTTAATAGTTTAGGCTTTTATTGATATTCTTTTATTTGTTTTACATTCAATACTATGATATATTCTTGGAATTTCATTACGTATTGGAACTTTCAATTGATATAATTAAATTATCTATAAAAAAAAATTCAGATTATTTTCCAGATTAATAAGTAAACCTTTCATATCATCTTTTAAGTCTATATTTTGTATTTCTCCTAACATTTTAACTTTTTTTTATGATTTTTTTTTTCAATTAGTAACTAATTTATACCAACACATTAGACACATTATCTACTTCATAATTTAGTGTCCTACTCATATTATCTAAATTAATCTTTTTATTTGGAATAAGAGTTAAATGTTTATAATCACTATGTCAATGAATTATTTATCTCACCTATATGCGCATGTGTCACACCCCATTTTTGCCACCTTGGCTAGGGTTTGTCATTTCATGTGTCTTTTTGTTTCCTTTTTGAGTCTAGTCTTTTGCATTGAGTTTCTAGAGTCTTGAGGATGATGTGTACGAATTTTGGTTCGATTTGGAGTTGATCTTGAGGGTTAATAAGAACTTTTGTGACTTGAGGGGCATAATCGTCTTTTAGGCCACAAACTTTCCATTTGACCTTGAAATGATCTCCAAATTGCCAATTGGAGTTCATATGGATGCATTCGGGGTATTTATGGGTTCAATTCGATGAATTGATGGTTCGAGATTAGAACGGCTCAATATAGCTCAGGTTGGTTAAGAGACCTATTTCGGGTTAGCTCGAATTGGCTCATGAATTTCACTCTATGACTATTCATTTAACCTTGATTAGTCTTAATTTTATCCCCAAATGTGTTTAGGGAGGTTGAATTTCGAATTGGAAAGCATTTGGTGCGACCTTGTGTGCATACCTAAACTTAGTAACGATGGTGTATAGCGGTTAGTCGCCTTTATAAAGCCTAACCATGCAGCCATGGGTAGGGATTTTTGCCCTAAAATGTCTCAAATCATATTCCTTTTCAAAACATAGTCGTTTTGGCTTTCGTTTCATCAAAATCGGAGTTAATTTGGCCCTTGAAACACTTTTGGAAGTCGAAAGGACACAAAATAGGCAAGACCTTGCAAGGCCCCTCAAGTGACCACCCAGGCTTGGGTGGTCAGCCAAGGGACTCCATCATTTTTTAGGGTTTTTTTTATCTCTTTCCTATTTTGACGGATTTTTCCGCCTCCAGCTGCCATTCGATCTCATTTTCAATTCTATTTGAGTGCTTTGAGCCCCAGGAGAGTCTCTAATGACCCTTGGATCAATACTTAGGGTTTTAATCCCAACCATTGGTTTATTCCACTCAAACCCTATAAATACCCCTGTATGTTTCAGCATTAAGGGGGGGAACTAGAGCCACTTTTATGATTTAACCTAATTTCTGAAAGAGAGGTAGAGAGAGAGAGTTCCAAAAGAAAATTAGGATTTGTATGGAGGCTTGAAGGAGAGTGTTTCAAGTCATTCACAAGATAACAAAGGAGTCTCTACAGCAACAAGAGAGCTTAACCTAAGGTATACCTCTATCTTATTTATGCTGAAATTAGGGTTTTACTTAGAATAGCTCTATTGCATGTTAAAGCTTAAGTACTTTTATCATGTGTTAATGCTTCTATTAGTTAATATATATGTTTAAAATGTATTCATGAATAGTTTTGCATGCTAGAGGGTTATTTCATGTGGTGTAATGCATAGTTGTGATTTTAGGGTTCTATTATCCTTTCTATAGTGCTGAAATTAGGGTTTTGCTTAGAATAGCTCTATTGTATGTTAAAACTTGAATTTTTATCATGTGTTGATGCTCCTATTAGTTAATATACATGATTAAAACGTCATTCATGATTAGTTTTGCATGATTTATGTTTATTTCATGTAATTTAATACATGGTTGTGATTCTAGAGTTTCTATCATCCATGTTTTAGGTAAGATTCATATAGCCTACTAGGTTAGAGTTTTCTTCTAATTTTTCTTCATGGTTGTTATATATGTGATACATATAAAATAACTATGGTGTTCGTTGCATGCATATAGTTGATTTCTTAGGATTTTGGAGATGTTATCCTTTTCAGAGGATAATTATCCTTTTTTGTCATGTAGGGTTTTGTATGAGAGCTTTCTATGATGTGTTTAAGCATGAATTCGCTTTTATTGTGTCCTAATATGTATATTTTATGTAGGATATGTTGATTGTACCACCCCATGATGAGGTTTTTACGTGAAATTATCTTAAGATAGTTTCACTTAAGAAAGCTTGCCGTAAGAAGGCCATTTTGCATATTTTACATAAAATATTAACTTTTTGGTCAAAGTTTTCCTTTTTATTATGCTTATTGATGTTATTGGAGGTTTTTATGAGTTTGAGCATGTTTTTGTTAGTTTTTATGCATAATAATTAAGTCATTGCATATCGGGTTGAATTAGGGTTTTTATTAGTTCACGATTTGTGTTATTCGCATGACTTATGGGTGATTTTAGACCTTATTTCAATTTTGTCCAGATTTGTTCATTGTCATTGTTGTTATATTTTAAGCATGTGAAAGCATATTTGTGAGCATGATAATTGTTTGGTTTGTTAGTTTTTTTGGTGGATATTGCATGTAACTTAACAAGTACAAAACCCATAGAATAGGGGATATGGCAGGTGCAATTACCCCACCAAAGTGGGGTGATTATTTTGGCTATAGCAAGAAGAAATCTTGCAGATAGGGTAATGACCTTATGAAATAAGGTGATTATTTTGACAGGTTAATATTGCATAAGGTAAGTAGAGTTTGAAAGTGCCCTAATTCACTTTTCTTCCTTAAAACTTTCCCTTTTCCCTCCTAGGGTTGTTTCCTAATAGGAGAATATGGTAATTCCTATAGTTTCCTTTTATAAAAAATCCCTTTTTTAATAGAAAGTTTCTATCTTTATTGAAATTCCATATTTTCAAATATCTTTTTAAGAATCATTTATCCTTTTATTTTATGGAAGGAAACTTAGGGTTTACCATAGGTTTTTATTAGGTTTTAACCCTATTCCCATTCGAACTACATGGACTTTGATCCATGTATTTTCATACATAGTATATAGGCGCTCACTTTGAGGTTCAAGTCTGCCCTAGAATACTAAGGATCCTAGGTTTTCTTTTCTTTCTCCTTATATCTCTTTTCTCTTTTATTATCTTACTTATGTGGATGAATGAATGAATGGAATGCATACTATCTTGTGATGATAATTGTTGATTTATGTGTGTTTAAGACTTTGATTTAACCCAATTAAATTAATAGACCGTTTAGTGTGATATGGGTGCCTATAGGCTTTGCCTAGAACCTTCCCATATCGTAACTTAGCCTCTGGATTCACAATCTTTGGTTTTCGAAAGGCTTTTTACTTTTCTATTTTTAAACATGGAGTCACTTTTTGTTTGGAAATAAAATATTTTTAGGGTTTTCCCTGTTTCCTAAAAAAAATGAGGCGGCGACTCCTTTTCAACCTAAGTGGGCCACTTTCCCGGGTCCACACGTTTCAATCTCAACTCTCTCTGCGTGTCGCTCATCACAAGGTAACTTTATAGTGCATTTAAATTGATTAAATGCACCAACTCCAAATCCACTTTAGCTTTGGTCTCAGCTGATTGCATGGACTAGTTTGAGTTTGCAACCTCCATTTTTTTTTTTTTCCTTTTTCAATATTAGAAGATTCTTCGATATGCTTATACATCCGACTAACTTTTGGGTACATGCATTCCTCTTATCCTATATATATCTGATAATTATAAGACATAAATTTTAGAGATGAGCTTAAGAGAAAATGATAACAGTTGAGCCTTCCACTTAAAGAGAAACTCGATCTTAGAGTACTCATCCACCCCTCAAGGTTACTTTAGCTTTATTCAGGGGCAGAGGGAGGGGGGGTGCCAGAGGCGGCACTGACCCCTCACCCATTCAAAATTTTATTTTTTTCCTATACATATATCTTGTTCTTAAACCTGACCCTTTTAGAAATTTTTTTGACCGCCTGATTTTATAATTGTAGCCCCTACTCCTCTCTCTTTCCCTTTTTGTTTTTTTTTCCCCTGGCCTTTATATAAATAGCTTTGACCCATTTGTGTGACATGTTTTATTCAATTCTCAAAACTGTCCTTGACTCTTTGTTGTAAACTGGTGTTCTACACAACAGGAGTATAAGAAATGGTTCAAACAAAGGAAAACATTATATATCCATTAGTGTACTTGCTTATGGCATTAACATTGATCCTACTCATTAGGAGTGCTATAGTAGAAATGGTCTTTTTGCTGTGAAGATTGTGAAAAGTCGATTGCGTAACTAAATGGGAGATGAATGGATGAATAATAGTTTAGTTGTACATATATATTGAAAAATATATTTTCGATAGCATTGATAATGAGATTATCATTCAATGCTTTCAAAACATGAAAACTTGTCGGTGACAATTGTAAAGTAAGAACGTAAAAACTTTTGATGGAGTGAAAATTTCGATTTTGGTCTCAAGTCGTTTTTTGTTAAAAAAAAAAAAGGTTTTTTGGTGGTTTTATTGTCACACACACTAATATTAGTAGGTTTTCTTTTATTTCTTTTATGGAGTCCCTAAAGTTTTAGTTAAAACTCTTGGTTAGTGCTCATATATGTTTTATGCCCTTGGTCTATGCCTCTTTTTGGTTTAATACATACATTATTTCATAAAAATAAAAAAATAAAAAAAATATTATTAATGAATATTTAAGTTTTTGTATTAATTATTTAGTTCCAAAAAAATTTTATTTTTATTAATTTTTATTGTATATTAAAAATTATTTCAAATGATTATTTAATTTATAAAACTAGAAAAAAACATCTAACATATAAAAACAAAAAACCAAAAAAAAAAAAAAAAAAATTCTATGATGACATAAATTCCTGAATCCATCACCGGCTTTATTGAATGGATGTAGTCAATTACATGGCCCAGTAAAATCCAAGAAGGTAAAGATTATAGAGTTAGGTCGCAGCAACAACGCAAGTGCATACGTCATACGTGGTACAGAAGTCTGGTGGATTCCTTTTAAAAGTCCAGTAGACAATAACATCACAGTTCTCCCTCTCTCTCTCTCTCTTTCTCTTGTATATATAATATAATATGATAGATGAGAAAATGGTAGAAAAGGGGGTTGGAGGAAGAAAAATGGCAGGCCTATTTGAGAAGTAAGCAAAGTTCTACCAAAAGGCAAGGCCAAACTACCCAAGCGAATGGTTTTCGATGCTGGCGGCTCTCACTCCTCATCACACCTTGGCTTGGGATGTTCGCACGGGCAACGGCCAAGCTGCTCTCGGGGTCACTCTTTCTCTCTCAAATTTACATTTCTTTTTTTTTGGTAAGTAAATTTTCATTTCGATATTTAGTACTTCCTCCCGTCTTGCAAAAAAATGTCTTTTTTAATTTTTAATTTTTAATTTTTTATTTTACCGCAACTCATTAAATAAGGGCAAAATTAAAATACCATAGTATAGTAGATGATTTTTTTTTTTAATTTTTTTTTGGTGGTATGGATAAGAATTTCATTACAACATACATTACATATAACAGATTTGTTTGAATGTGTCATGCCCTCAAAACTAATAGCATGTCTCACCCTAATAAGGGCATGACGTGGCTTTTGCGGAAGTACGTCCTAATTTCAACTCAACATAGGTGTGGGAGTCCTTCTATTTTTTTGTGGGGGAAAAAAAACAGTTTGAATGCATTTAATATATACAATTTCATGAAGGCCTGATCGATCGTTAAAATGGAAATTATACAATTTTAGTATTTTTTGCATAGTAATAAAGGCACAAATTAAATATATCACATTGAATAAAAGAATTTAAGAGAATAATAACAAGCATCACAATTTGGAGAGTAAATGAAAAATAATATATGGCTCATCGAAGGTAATGGATCTATCCGTTCAATACTATGTACGTAAAATACTTTATAATTATCTAATTTCCATATTAACAAGCTCATTGTTAAAGTTTTTGCGATTTTAGCTAAATTTTGTTTTTCCTATATAATTTCCCAGCTCTTGTTAG